>JBAMYA010000020.1:11912639-11929641 GCA_037176975.1 Arrhamphus sclerolepis | reverse complement strand
AAATAAATAAAATAAAATCTTTTGGGAAGAAGTAAGAGTTTGCATCCAGGACAGCATTTCTATTTAAATCCTTTCTGACCACAGACTTCTTATATCAGGACTGTTTCCAGTTGCTTATAATATCTCACAGAATCAAAACAGATTTTTAGAAATATGTTTAGTATTGGCAAGAAGCATTATTGCTAAAATATGGAAAAGGTTGAGAGGCCGAATAGAAAGTAATGTTTTGTTTTTTTTACCTAAAACTACAACTCTACCAAGAGGGGAAAAAATGACTTCTTCCATCAAGGGTAAACATTCTCTCTTTCAAAGTATTTGCAGCCCTCTGATGAGTGATCAAGAAAGAAGTTACTTGACATCAGTGTTGGCGAAATCCGATGATCCACCCATAATCACCCTTTTGTTACTTCCATTAGATGTTCTAAAATACCTTAAGCAGCTGTGCAAGATGAATATGTTTAAATACAGATTCTGTTCCATACAGATGATCCTCAGTTGTCTAGTTTTTATTTAATTAATTCATTTATTTATTGTTATTGTTGTTAAATTGCTTCTTTTTTTTTTTTTTTTTTATACTTGTATTATGCTAGTTGCGGGCATCAATACAATTAAGATATTGTTGGCAAAAATATTTTCATTGCTACAAATGAGGCTCTAGTTGTACTGCCCTGCGTCATGTGACCTGTGCAATGACAGAGGTGAATCTTGTCAATCAGAAAGCAGAAATGCAGACATGCTGCTTTATGTCCTTTAATTGGTGAGTCAGAAAGGAAATTACCCAAATAAAACCTCTTTTAATGTCAATAGCTTTTTGATTTCATCACTTCTTTAAGCGGCTGAACATGATATTTAACAGTCATCTCATGATCACATCTTACTTGCCGGTTTACTATTAACAACTGCTCATCTGCAGTTCTTTCAGATACGAAATGACTGATCGTAAGTAACGTGGGACAAATAAAAACAAAGACCTTCAGGGCATAAAAGTGGCAGTAAAGAAAATAAGAAACTGGTGTGTTTTTTCCCAAGGGGCTGCTAATTATGAAATCATATCTCAAAAAAAAACAAAAAAAAACAACAGAAAAAACAGAAATATAGAAAATCGGAAAGAAAGTGGTGCTCCACAAATTTGAAAGAATTCGATCCAGCTTGGAAAGATAGTTTGGTAATATATAAAGGAGCCTTTTGGAAAGCTAGGAATTGTTTATCATTAATTAGAGAAAATCAGAATAACCACTAATTTCTTTTCAGCACTGAGACCTTGGAATCAGCTGTACCTACTGGTTCTTACTCAGACTGCTTCTGTCCAGTTTGATCCTAAATTTAACAGGGAGCCAATATAATGAAGCTAGAACTGGTGAGATGTGATCTCCATACCCAGTTCTGATTAGTACTGGTGCCATGTTAAATTTGGGATCAAATTCAAAATATTACTTCTCGCATATAAAGCCTTAAATGATAAAGCTCCAATATATCTTAAAAATGTCATAGTTCCATACTGTCCTAGTGGAACACTCCGCTCCCTAAATACAGGTTTACTTGCCCTTCCAAGAATCTGTGGGTCTAGACATGGTGGAAGAGCTTCAGCTATCAGGCTCCTCTATTACAGAATCAAGACCTCCCTTACTGATACTAAAGCCTTTAAATCTGTAGTCTCTTAGACCACCTCTTAGTTATGCTGCTTTAGGCCTAGGCTGCTGGGGGTGGGGGGGTCCTATTGTCCACTGAGCATCTTCACCCTGTCTGTCTGATTTCAGTCTCAGATCGTCCTGAATCATTTAATGGAATCAACATTTTACCATCTTCTGTAGTCTCGCTCTCTTGTCCTCTATCAGGTGCTGTCATGGTGATGTTGCACTCCCCCATCTTCTGAGCATCCTGGTGTTTACTTGGACCTGTCAACTGGATGCTACTGTGGGATACCTGCTGGGGGGCCAACCTGCAGTCCAACCCTCCAACCACACATATTTATATATTTTTATACCAGATATTGGTATATTTTTGTTCCACATGTTATATATTTTTATACCGCTACTTTCTCTGGCTTCATCCTCACCATCCTGTCTAGAGACAACTTTGTTGTAAATTGATATTATATAAATAAAATTTAATTGTTATGCTGAAGTGCCCTTTTTCCACTAAAATTCAAAGTCTTAATTTCCTCTTGCCCCCTCAGTCTCCCATGATTTTTGTAAATTAAGGTGTGCCACTGAACTTATCATTTGTATGCATCTGCAGCCTCTTATTGACACTGTCACACATCAGTGCAGAGGTTTATATTCCAGGAAAAATGAAGGAAATAGGGGAGAGCACATTATTGGCTATTACATAACCGCTGCCTGAGAGTTGGCTGAAGCCCAAGAGTTGTTCAGCACTAAGTTAAGGATACTGGGACAGTGATGTCTGTTGTGGACAAAAGTCTGCAGCTCCCCCTGTTGAATAAACAGAAACACTGCAGAAAAGACTCTCAATAATTAACCCCCAAAAGGTAAACAAGAGGACAACAATGGGATATCTAGGGCGTTTTAGTTACACTAAGAACAGGACTGGGAGCCAAAGAGCTGAAAAGCATAGCTGACAACATAAGTTGAGGTGTGGTACTGGAGCAGTGATTCAGGGAACTGCACAGGATGAAGCTGACCCAGCTGCATGTAATCTAATCACATGTCCTATTTATGCAGAAGTTTGCTTGGACCAGGGTGCCTGATGCCACGGCTACAGCAATACTGTGTATTACGTAAATTATATATATATATATGTAAGTATGTGTGTGTGTGTGTGTGTGTGTGCGCGTGCGTGTGTGTGTTTCCGGCAACTGGAGCGGTTCCAGACATGAAAAAGACAGAAGTGCTGAAGGTGCTATTGATCCACTCAGAAGGCAAGGCTAAACACCCCCCCCCCCCAACACACACACACAGAACTGCCCTGATTTATAATTCTGCATTAAAGCTATGGCGCAGTCTGACATGTACCTATCTCTAAATATAACTATGTGTCACATCAACATGGACCACAAGAATTTCCTGCCTCGATTTCTTCTGCCTTGTTTTCAAGTCAGGTACGTCGGAGCTTTATGTACGAAGTGAACAAAATTCGGCACTGAGAGCTACTGAAGTGCAAACGCCGGAGATGGCGTAGGTGCCGTGGGTAGCTTATATGTGTAGCTGCTTTGCAGATATATAAATAAAAAAATAAAAAAAAGAAAAAAAAAAAAAAAAAAGGCTCATCTGTATCGCTTGTTGTGGTTTTCTGCTTTCCTTACTGGAAGTAGCGGCGTCCGCAAAAAGCCCCAAAAGCAATGTGTTACTGCCACCTAGTGGATAAAAATAGCAGCATTTTAATGGTCTGCAGGTAGCCACTAGTACGAGTTGGGACTGACTGGGTACTGCAGAAGGTTCATGCCAAAGTTTGCTGATCTGACCAGCCCCTAACGGACCTGAGCTGAAAAGGGTGCCCCAGATCTGGTCCAGTGGACAGAACAGTGTGAGTGGATTATGTGGATTCAGCTCAGCTGCAGAAAGAGAGACAGACCAGTGGTTCAGGGAACTACACCTTATGTAGCTGAACTCTTTCCTATTCATACAGCAGTCTGCTAAGACCTGGGTGTCTGTAGTCATTAAATAAAATAAAACTGTTTTCATCTCACCTTGTGCATTTGTGTGACTGCTGGAGAAGAATCCTGAGTAGCAGGACCTTGTATTTTAAACAAAATTATTGGACTTTTTTGTGTCGTGCATTGTGGCTTAAATTAATCTTATCAGACTGTAAAAATCATGCAGTGTGAATCCAGCATAAGGAGCATAACCTCCCATTCATGAATGAGATGCATACTGTGCTCACTACCCAGCATTTCTTCCTGCATCAGAATAAGACAGATTATCTGCCACTTACAGCCTCCAGTCTAACAGAAACATGAGTTGGAAGGAAATGCAGACAAAAAAACCTGGCCAACTGGTCATGTCTGGTTGTTTCACTGCTATTAGTGGAAGAATAACATGCTACTGTGTAAAAAATGCTTCTGCCTTATCCCACTCTATGATCACCCTGACTGACTATGCAAAATGAAGCCTGCAGACCAGGCATGCAGTAACAAGTAGTGGGTTGGGGCCTTTCTGACAGTAGTGAAACTAGCAGCTGCACTCATTCCTACCAACCTTTGGTCGAGTGATTAAGACACTGCGCGTCTGTGTTGTTCAGAGAGTCGCTGAAAAAAGTTGTTTAGACAGCAGCATTGGGTTAAACAACAGGATAAATCACTTACTGGTGACTAAAATTACAATTTCAGGTGTCACTGTCCTGTCTTTCAACAAATATACTGTCATCTGTCCAGGCACTGCATGCTGCTGCAGATGTGAGTGGCACAAAGCAGAGGTCGGGGGCTAAGGGAGTGTGTGCACATTCTTAAGATATTTCTTACGGTCAAAGTTGATGAAACAAAGTGCTGCTCTGTGTGAAGAGCCCTGTTTTTGTGGAAGCAGGGGATTTCCATCATACTAGCAAACAGCATGCAGGCTCCTTGGAGGGGGGGGGGAGGAAAACAAGACTGAGACATAACAGAGAAACACAGAGCATGTTGCTTCCGGCAACTCTGGAAAGACCCTTTAGGACAATTGCTCCATTTGCTCACCAAACTTCTCTGTGCACCCCTTGTACTTATCACACTACCAATTAAGTTTCTATTGCACAACTGGCTGGTTATCTAGCTATCAGTTCTTGTTTTGTTTGTTTTTTTGTTAGGCTTTTTGTGTGTGTGTGTGTGGGTGTGTGTGGGTGTGTGTGTGAGAGAGAGGAATCCTGATAAAAAATAAAAAAAATCTTGTGGTTTTCCTTGGAAGAATGTCATTCAGAAAAAAAAAAAAAGAACTGATTGAGTCAAGGCACATCTGTCTAAATATCGAAACAGTTGAAAAAGTATAAAAAACACAATTAATGAAAAACAAAATAAAAAAGTTCCATGAGACCAGCTCAAGCTATAAAAAGATCTCAGATAACCACAGATTTAAAAATGAAATCCTGAACCAGTTTCTCAGATGCAAGGAACCCGCATGGAAAAGGCACTAATCTTTTGCTGAAATAAAAAACAAAAATCTCACAGAACTAAAGCGAGTGAGGAAGTCGGCCAGCACATACCAACGACTATTAAAAGCCATTCCCGGTCAACAAACAAAGAAGGAAAGTTCACATGTACCAAATCTGATAAACTCTTTGTAAAAGCAACCACACTAAAACACTTCCTGCGTAGTGACACCTGTAATCCCTCTGATTCACATTTGCAAACCCGTGTCATCCTTTTCTATAAATGACACAGGTCGTAATACGCACACACAGCCCAGTACAGAGTCTATGCCTCAGCATAAAGCACTGGGGTCCAACTCTATTTCACAGAATCACCATGGTTACGATTAAAGGCCTGTTTTTTTTTTCTTTTTTAATTTTCTCAGCCAGCTATGTTGTTAGATTTCATGCTAATTGCTGTAAAAAAATTTGCCATAAAATCTCAAATTTTACAAAATTCACAACTTTTACATACCTTTTTGTACAAAAATCCTAAATTTCTTTTGTATAATTTTAATAAATACATTTTTCATAAACTGAGAATTGAGACTTTTGTAAGAGAATCTTATTTGTCGACTTTGTTGTAAATAAAAAAAATTATTTTATTTTATTTTTATTTTTTTCCCAACAACCAAATGTTATCATACAATCGCTAATGTCACAAGACTGAGTGTTTAAAGTTGAAAATTACACCTTTGTTGGAAAATACCAACTTTTTGATTTGGAAAATATAAACTCTTTAATCTATAATTTCACCTTTTTTTCCTAAAATCACACATTTCTGCAATAACAAAAAAGTTTTGTTGTAAAATCTTTTTCAAATGTTTACTGAATCCTGACTTTTTGACACAAACCAGCTGCTCTCCACCTCAGGAATTCCACTTTTTTATATCGGTGCTGAATCAAACAGGCGGTCGTAGTGAAATGTCCTCAAAAATGTTCCAGTTAGAAGTTTGTGATTGTGTTTGCACGCTCTCACGGGCCTGATAAGATGAAGTGGCGGTGTGCCTCGAGTTTGACACCTCTGCTATATAGAGTACACACACTCACGACACTGGGTGCACCACTGAAAGTTCAAACGACTTTGTTCGCCAACATCCATCATAAAGACACAGTGCTACGTGTAAATGTCACCAGAAAAATAGAAACGGATGACAGACCAGCCTCAGAAACTACTTTGCAAAGTTGTTTTTGTTTGTTTGTAATCTTTAAATACCAGGACCACTATTTTACCAGTAGGGCCAATCCAATTATGTTCTCAAAAAAATCTGTATAAATAAAGTTTTTTTTTCTTTTTTAAACCCATCAATATAGTGTAGTGATATAAACATATGTGTCAGGTGTATTATGCTATTAAATCCATCAAATGCAATGTAAAGACTCAAACTTGAGCATCACTAGGTGAAACAGAAGAAACCTTCCTGGTTTAAAGGTTCCACTGCGGCCTTAAAGCGGCCTTAAAGCGACCTTAAAGCGTCCTTAAAGCGACCTTAAAGCGTCCTTAAAGCAGTCCACAAAGCCTCCTGGTGCACCATCCCACATTTAATTTTTCTTCCTAAAATGTATCTGCATCTGCTCAAATCTGACAAAAGGCAACACTATTGTATTTACAAAATATTTGATGTTTCTGAGTGGGAAAAAAAAAGAAAACCATTAAGGACGGAAAAAATATTTTAAGGAAAAAAAAACTTCTTCTTGAGAAATAAAAAAAAAAATTAATAAAAATGATTTTAGATGTATGTAAAAACCCAGTACATGAATGATGACTGCATAGATAAATATTTAAAAAAAAGAAATAACATAATAATGACTTTACAATGGTTAAATCCAGTATTGCTGTATGCTCACAGTGTCCAGAACATATTCATTTTTATCTATAGACAAAATGTTTTGACTTAAACAGTGCATTGCGATTGAGCAAATAACTACACAAACATTTAGAAGCAAGACAGACAAGCTTATTGAGGAAACTGAGAGAGAAATGTCAGCAGTATACTACATTATGACATGGGCGCAGGAGCAACTCTGAATAACGTAGCTATGCAGACAGCGGGTGGATGAGCTAAGCTGCTAACGCACGGCACAGATGGAGCTGCATTGCTAAAAAAAAAAAAAAAAGTCTATTTGAAGCACAAGTATGTCTATATTGTCAGCAGGAGACAAATCGAAATGAACATCACAATAAAAAGTAAAATGATCAACCTCAGCCACATCCATTTCATCATCAAAGGCAATCAGCTGCAAGAGAAAAAGTATAGGAGGCAGAAAGTTAGTAGAGCTTGTTAGTGATTTTGTGAGTGTTCAAATGTAAGCACACATGCGTGCACACGCACGCACGCCTGCACTGACAGCATGTCAAGTTAGTAAATATGTGAAAATAAAATGAATGAATGACAGTAATAAAAACCTAACGCCACTATGCTGAAAAAGTGTGACATGAATTAAGCGAAAACAGTTGGAAGTTAAATGATATAAAGAAGTGATTGTTAATGGTTAGTTTTGCAAATATTCAATAAATACCTTCTGGCAACACCCACTGAGATAAGGTTATTTTTTGTCATAAATAATCAACCAAAAGTTAAAATGTGTCCATCAACCCACTAATCGTAAATGAGAAGGTGTTGTGGCCTTATTGGTACAATACATGCATTTACGCATCTATTTATTTGTTGACATACCTCACTTTTAAAAACTAGCAAACATATATCAGTGCTGATCTGGAATGCTAGTCTTGATTCCTTGAGTGTTTGGATAAGATGTAAGTAATATGACTAGTGGTTTAAAACATCAAAAAGTTGATTCAAAATCTCTTAACTGTTGAGAAACAAAAAAGCACTTCATTTTATTTAACATAAAAAAGCCTATATTCTAATTTGTGGCCAAAATTATTAGATCAGAAGCGTCAAACTATTTCATCCAGGGCCACATCATCACCATGGTTACCATTAAAGGGCCGGTTATTCTTCACTTTCCTAACCTGCTATGTTGTCAGATTCCCTGCTAGTTCCTGGACTCGGTTGTAAAATATTTTTAATAAGTGATTTTTTTTTTTTTTGTATGAAAACAAATTTTTCAAACACAAATTTTTCAAGTTTAACTGCAAAATATATTTTTTTTAACTTTTTTCATAAACAGTAAATTTTATTGTAAAATGTCAAATTTTGTTTTATCGTAAATTTAAATTTTTTTTTCTTCATAATCGCACATTTAAAAAAAAGTGTTCACGTTTTTTTATAAAAAAGCTAATTTTGTGATAAAATTGTAACACTTATTTTTCCCCCAACAACCAGTATACTTTTTATGGTACATTCACAAATTACAGTTACAAAAAACAAAATTTTTGTTGTTAGATAATATCAACTTTTTGCAACATTTTGATATAAATTACAATAGTCGTAAAACAGCAAATTTTGCATAATTACAAAATAAGCAACTCTGTGTTGTGAGGTATTTTTCAAACGTTTGTAAATCCTGACTTTTTGACACAAACCAGCTTCTCTCCACCTCAGTTATTCCACTTTTTGATGTCAGAAATGAATCAGCCACGTTGAAATCTTCTCAGAAATGTTCTACTTAGAAGTTTATAATTGCACTCCTGGGCTCTCCCGGGCCAGATATGAAGAAGTGGTGGATCAGTTTTGGCCCACGGGCCTTGAGTTTGACATGCGACCCTTTGGTTTAAAGTATTACGGCCTTTGCTGGAAAATAAGCCGACAGGGAAAAGGCAACTGATTAGACAACAACACACTGGTTGTCAATGAATGGTATGTGAGTGAGAGCTTTTAAGTGTAGGAACAGGACCACACGTGTTAAAAATGGAGTTTAAAATGTTGATGTCCATAAATCTGATTATTCAGATGTGTTGTTTCTAGAGCACAAGAATTCAAAGCTTCCACTTGGTCTTTTATTTTATCACTTTTTGATCTTGCAGTAAGTTTTGTGGAAGAGATAAATATCTCCCCTGATGTAGGAAACGTGTTCAAACTTGTTTTTATCTCTTTTGTGGGATTATTTCAGCCACAAACACAATCAGACAGGAAACAAGACGTTGCATACCTTTTCCCCATAGCCCCGGTCTTTTGTCATCATTTCCCTCAGTGTCTGGAGGACTTTGATGCACAGACGCTCCTCATTCTCCTCTAGCAACTGCTTGGTGTGTTTGATCAATCTGGTTGAAGAGGGCGAAAAAAAGAGAGGGGTAATACTGAGAGAAAAACAAGAACTAAAGGGAACATCATGAAACTTAAGAGACAACAAACTGCAACTGAATGCACATCAATACATGAGATAATCACAAAAAAAAAACACTTTAGCTGATTTCCATCACACAGTATCTTTTCTTCTTGGCCAAAATAGCATGTTACCAGTTGGTACCCAACAGCTGGCTTTGATTTCATACCTAAATATGAGTGCAGTCAGCAGGCTGATGGGTGCACCACTATTTACAGAAGGATAACAAGTCTTGCATCTAAACATTTCAATGAACTCAATCCAAAGTCGAGCCTCACTTCGATATGAATCCTCCGCTTTCGCATTTCTTGCGAGCTTCTGTGTTCTCAGGAAAAAGCAGCTCTGGACGATGCAGGACGTCCACCAGGACTGAGAGCTCAGCTTGGACCAGTGGCCTCAGACGGTCCTCCAGGGCAGATACGATGTCCTGCAGACCACAATGACACAGTCACACTTTAGACAGAATGAAAACTTCCTGTTTTATCAAAAGAAAATTACTAGTGGACAATCTATTCCAAATCAAAGCATAGACGAAGTGAAGAAAAAGGAAAAATATGTCGAGTTCAGTAGGTGGGGTAATTTATTTTCTTGTGTACAGTTTTTCCTTTTTTGAACAGAGCAACTTATTTTGCTTTATATTCATCTGTAGTCTTCTCACTTATGACTGTCGCGCTGTGCAATAATGTTTATCTTTTCCTCTTTTTTAACCTATATACATGTATATTTTTGCACAGAAATGTATAATGTGTCGATTTTTATGACCATATTCAAATCCTACAATTTCATCTGCTAATACCAATGTAACAAAGGAAATTTGTGTGTGTGTGGTTAATAAAAGTTTTACCTTATTTTGATTGTATTCCTCTGTTGTAAGTCGCTTTGGATAAAAGTATCTGCTAAATGCACACTGTCCTATAGCTTGATCAATAAACTGACCTTGTTTTTACGCACTAGTGACAGTTTAGACGTGGCAAAAACTATCCACAACCTTTTCTTCTTGCAACAATGCAACAAATCATGCAATTAATTGAAAGTGTAAAGAGAAGCTGACACGGATACCTGGAGTCTCTCAATGATGTTCCTGTAGTCTTTTGAGGTGGACAGACCAGAGTCTCGTCTGGAAGTGTTCTTAGCAGATAGTCTCCAGTTGAGGATGCTCTTTTGTACAACATTATTGGACTTCACAAACAGGTTGTTCACTTGACTGTCGAGGTCGACTGGGATGGCAATTGCTCTGCTCTTGGCTGGCGAAGGCAGAAGATGGATATATCGCTTACAATTATAGGAACGTACAGAGAAACCGATGATCAGTGTTAGTCTATGGCTTACCAACATCTGATAGTACTTTGATACAAGCCTCCACTGAGGCCTTCTGAACGGGATTCAGCCAGCTACAGTGGTAGACCCTGAACACCCCCTGGAGCAGTTGTACAAATACAGGCTGACGAGTCTGTAAGACAAGCAGGAGTTAATTATGTAAAAGAAATAGCCCAAGTGTGTAAAGGAAAAAAATGAGATGAATGTTATTTGGGATAAGTGGAGCTCAATTACCAACAAAGTCACTATTGCACTTTTCGGCAAACTTAAATTTATGATAAAGTTAGGCTCGACAGCGTCAGGTGTCATACGTCAGCTGTTCATGATCTCACCAGCATACCACACCAAACCAAAAACAATCCAACTGTTTTCTACCTGCAAACAGCCCTAGGGTACAATAAATACCTCTGTTATCTTTCCAAGAATGGCTGCCTGTTACAAGAGAAAAAGGAAAGAGTTGCTCCGTCATCATGAACAGGTTAACCTCAGCAGAGTCCTTGGAAAATGCAAAGTTTCTACTGGGATAAACTAAAGTACACAGCTTCACAAAACAGGTATTAAGGTGTCGAGTGGACACTTGCATTAAATGCAAAACGTCAAAGGTTCCGCTTCTGTTGGAAATCTATGGAGGATAGTGGTCATGATTTATTGGGAACGTTGTGGATTACCAGACACAACTGGTGCTGAGAACTGGAGTGACCACCTTGCATTAGGAGATGATGTCCACCACATCCCAGTAAACCTTGTGCAACACACCCACAGATCTGGGAAGAACTAAGTCTATGTGCTGACTAGTACACCAAAAAAACAAAACAACAGAAAACCCACGCAACAGATGATTCTCAGCTTTCCAAACCACCTCTTAAGAAACACACCCAAAGGTTGGGAAACAGAATTTGGGGAAAGTTAACGTTACTCACATACATATGACGAGCCATCTGTGTGAAGGGTGGAATGTTAAGTCATATTCAATGGTATGATTGCATATAACATGGGCTGCTCTCTTTAAAACAAATCAACTTGAGGAAATACCATGTATGACAAACAAAAAAGAAAAGAAAGACAAAAGTATGCTTACTTGTAATATGCATTTCTAATGCCAGTAAACACTATACCTGCAGACTTGTGCTCTGGTCAGAAAAGGGCGAGCTGAAGAAACATGTGACAATGCTCATGACCGTCTCAGTTACGTAACGTTCCAGAATGGTATCTGCATGCTTCCTGTCACTGGTCGTGTTGCACACCTAAACAAGAACAGCAAAGATATAGGCATAAGGAACAGCCACTGGTCACACTGCCTGGATGTGGGAGACTAGTAACATAAGGTCACTCAATGTTTACTTGAATTAAAAAATACATATATAGAAACATTGATAAACTGCATCATATAAAGACAAACATCATCTTCCTCCTACTGATTCAGCTTACCCTGCAGATGTCTACCAGGAAGTTCTCAAACAGCTTCCACATGTGGTTGGATGTATAAATCTCCTTCATCTCCACCTCTGTGTCCACATAACAGTGGTTTAGGAAATTAATATAGGCAATCTTCACCTGTTAGGGTACCCAAAAAAAAAGATAAAAGAAGCAAAAAGGTTCTTCATTTGTTTGTTAGATGTTAAAAAGGGGTCAGAATAAAAGTCTAAAAGTCACTAAATCTGTGCAAACCAACACATTTATTGATCGTGTGAGTGTATTATTAGGAGGGATGTTAAGGGAAAGTGTCATGATGTAACTTTCTTCGACCTTCTTCATCCAGTACCCAAAAAAGAAAGATCTCATCCATTCGCCTTCAGCTACTTTAGACGTGTGGCCCTCAAAAACCATTTTAGGGAAGTCCTGGAGAGACTGTTGTCAACCTGCCTAACTAAGGAAACAAGCACCTTTCAGGAGCCACTGGAGTTTCCACATCGTCATTGGTGCTGGAAGTAAAGATGCCACAATCTAATGAACCCAAAACCAGCTGGATAAAGCAGGCTAAACTGCGAAGATCATGTTCATTTAGCATGATTCACGCTACACTACTGTCTTTATGTCAAAAAGTCATGATTTAGAAAATGTTTGAAAAGATTTTCAAGCAAAAAGTTGTTTTTTTCTGTTTTTTTTTTTTTCCAATTGTGATTTTAGGACAAGAAGTTGAAATTCTGAAAAAATTGATATTTTACAACTGCTGTAATTTTATGTTAAAATGTTGCAAAAAAAAGTTTATATTTGCCATCAGAAGGTGACCTTTGTTTACAATCAAAAAAATCTTGGTTGTTTAAAAAAAAACAAAAAAAAACAACAAAAAAAATAAATTCGTTTTCTTTCTTTTTTCATAAAAACAAAACAAAGACAACATTCTTTTAAAGTTGTGATTTTAGAAAAAAACATTGAGATCTCAGTACAAAAGTCTCAATTTAATGATAAAGGTTACAATTTTTTTGTCAAATTTGAGATTTTATGACAAAAATTTAGTGTTTTACAAAAAAAACAAAACAAAGGAAAACAAGATGTGATATTATGAAACTGGAGTCGTCTTTCTCACGCCCTCCAGTGTCAGTAGCAGGATGATGTATACCGTACGTGGGTCTGCGGTGGAGAGTGCACTTTTGTTTGCAGTCATCTAATCTAATCATCTGGTGAGTCAAAGATTCTGCATAAATGAACAAGGAAGACTGGCTTTTTGCTGGTAACTGTTCTGGAGTCTCTGGAGCTGATTGTGCAAACAGGATTGTTCAAAAAAAAAAAAAAAAAAAAGATAAAACTGCAAGAAGCTTCTGGTTCACTGCACTGCAGACTACGACAGCTGTCGTCCCTTCACTCACCACTGTGTACTCTAATGTAAAGTTCACTGCATGTCTTTATGTGCCTGATGTCTCCGTCATTCATTTGTGTCAATTCACAATTTACAAAACTGTAACTTTATATTTATATCTTATCTTTTTATAAGGAAATAGAAGCTACAAACTCTGATCTACTGATCAGGTCTCCCAACAGGACTAATCTGGTTAGTTAATTCATTAATTATACAGACCAATACAGAGGTAATCCTCTACAAAGAGGGATTTAAACTGTGTGTGACAGGCAGAGAGACAAGGCATTAGGGTGAATCAAAACTATGCACATGTGTCCACAATATTATAAAAAATTTCCAGGAATGGAGCTGGAACTGGGTTGCACTGATTCAGTGATACTGGTAAGTCACAAAAGTGCAATAGTGAGTCAGAGTTTTTTCAGTGGAGAAAACAAGTTCTGTGCTGTTTATGTACTAGGGATGGGAAATTTAGTGTTTCAAATCCTTGGAATTGTTTGCCAGTTTTGCAAATGATTCCCTTATCGATTCCAGTGGGCATGAATGGAGTCACCACGCATGCTGATTGGCTTACGCAAGTCCAAGCGAGTCCAATGCAGCCAGCAGTCAATAGTTAACATGGTGCCCAAGTGGTACAAACGCTCGAAAGTCTGGCTACACTTCACTAAAAAAAGATGACAACAGGGCAACTTGCAATACTTGCAAAGTGGATATTTAATCAAAGGGAGGAAATACTACCAGCATGCAGTAACTAATAACGAATGTCGCATTTCCAATCAGCTCTGGACTAACGTTAGTGATTCATTGGATTTGACTTGATTGTTTTTGTCACTGGCTGACATACAATAATAATAATAAAATTGGACATTCTTGCCACAGAATAATTCATGTTGTATTTTGTTAATTTCTACAGAAGAATATTTATTTTACTATTATAAAAAATTTATATTGGTGATGCTAATCGACCTGTTTGTTGTCCTTTTTTCCCAAATGAGAATCGATAAAGAATCGAATCGTTAAGCAGAATTGAAAAATGAATTGGAATCGTAAAATTCTTATCAATTCCCATCCCTACTGTACTATCGAACGCTACTTAAATGCTACAAAGACGACATATAAATTCAAACTCAAATGGCTTTAAAAACAGCTTTGGAATAGCTTTAAAATAGCTTTAAAAAATAGCTAAATACGGTAATTAGTAATTACTTCTCTCCAGACCTGACATCTTTCCCAAAGCTGCATTATGTTTAATGTGAACCCAAGCCTCACACAACAGAAGGGCGACAAACAATGACCCATGTGACAGCAACAACTGCCAAACTACTTATGGCAGTGTTTAAATTCCCGTACGTAGACTAGTTGCACTCTCTACAAGCACTTCGAACCTAAACTGTTTTATTCATACCTCAGGGATACAGTCTTCATGGGTGACGACTCGCACAATATCATCCAGAGGTAGCAAGGAGTTGCACTTGATCTCGGTGTAGACATTTTTGCCCTCCGTACAAACGGCCAGCAGCTCAACGAGGTGGATGTGGTACATCAGATGGCTGTTCTCATCCATGCGGTCCCGCTCTGAGCGCATCATCTGGACTAAGGTCTGGAAGGAGGCACGGTCGTTGTAGAAGACCAGGACATCTTCACCAGAGTTCACCAACTGAGCAGAAGAACGGCAGCGTTAGAGCCGACAGAGCTTTTCAGCACACATCAGTCCTGACAAAGCTTCATAATGCATATTATCTACAGTAATTACCGGTATTCTTACATCATGACCATCCCAATCTTTTCTACCTTAAAAGGTCCAGTGGGTATGTCTGGATGACTGAACAAACCTCTGCCATGACAATGTCTTGACACTTCTTGATGAACTTGTTCTCAGCTTTAACAATGGTCTGCAGAAATTTGAGATACTGGACATGTCGACCGTGTGTCTCAGTGCAGTGGACAAAGTGTTGAACGACACGTTCGTTGATCTCACTGCACAGCTGGAAATTATTCATGAAGATGTGCTGCATGGTGACAGCCTCTAGGATCTGTTAAGTGAAAGAGAGCACACGTTATTAAAAAACAAACAATGAATTCAGATCTAATATCGACTATTAGGTCAGGGGTGTCAGACTCAATTTCATAGCGGGCCACATCATCACCATGGTTACCGTTAAAGGGCCTGATATCATAGCTAAAACCAGATTTCCTGCTAGTTCCTGGACTCCAATGTAAAATTTAACTTTTTGGCATAAACCACCTTAGTAAGTACATTTTTTGAATAAATTTTCTCAGAAATATTCTAGTTATAATTATATGACTATCTTTGCATGCTCTCGGAGGCCAGATAAAATGAAGAGGTGAGCTGGATTTGGCCTGTGGGCCTTGAGTTTGACACGTGTGTTTGATGATTGCGATACTAACTCCTGGATTAAGAAATAAGTTGATATGCTTGTGGAGAAGAGCTTGATTCTGCTGGTTCCCTGCACAGAAATTCTGCAAAAACTCATGAGCCAGTTTCATGATCTCCTGCATTCGAACGTCTTCACCCTGGGACAAATAAAGCACACTTAAGAACTGCAAATACGTAAAAAGCTGTTGCGAGGACTCATTGGTACTGTGTATTCAATTCACTATGAATTTTGAGTTTTTTCCACCTTCTCATAAGGGATCTGCAGGAGTTCAAGCACCACACTGTGAGCGCCCATGTTCCTCAGCAGCCTCTGCTGCTGTTTCTTGCTCTTCTTTCCTGAGCTTCCCTCCTGGACACAGAGTTTACTGAGGCGCACCAGGATCTGAATACAAAAAAAAAAAAAAAGGATTAAAAAGGATATGATTAAGGCATCACTAAAAATTATAAATACGAAAAAGTAAAAATTAGAATGCAAACAGACATACCTCTTTTACAACTCTGTAGTTGTAACTGCTGGTGCTTTCTGTCTTTTTCTTGTCTGAACCAGTTGAATCTCCCTTTAAAATAATGTGCAAATAATAAGTCAATGAGAAAGGACTTGGAAGTCATTAATAGTCATTTCGTAATGCGTAATATTTAACACATTTCAACCCAGGATTGTGAAAATGTTCCTCAAATGCTCAGAGTACCTTCTTTTTGTTATCAGACTCCGAAGGCCCGTCTCCATCCATCCCATCTTCTCCCTGCCTTTTGTAAACCCACAGTTCTGACTTCTCCACGATTGAGCGCAGCTGGTCCAGATCTGATTTGATCTGCTTATAGTTATCAACATCCTGACTGGTGACCAGCAGCTGGACCTGAAATGTGTTCAGCAATGAAGCTCTTCTATCAACTTAAATTTAATGACAGCAATAATATATAATGCAATAATATGTGTTATGGGAGAATATACATTATCTGTTAACACTTGACAATAAAGGCAAACAAAATGTTGCTTAATTTCCACTCAATTAAGCCCATTTTATGCGTTCAGGGTTGAGTGGCTCGTGCCATCCCAAAGTTGAAGATAGCAAAGTTAAAAAGAATTAGTGATAACATAACTGTTATGTTAAGCAGAGTTAATCCACACAGTCTAGGATTCCAAATTTTTACATTCTTATTTTTTTCTTATCTTTTTACATAATTTATTTTATTTTTTTATTTTATAT
>JBAMYA010000020.1:11881162-11896226 GCA_037176975.1 Arrhamphus sclerolepis | reverse complement strand
TGAGCTGGGATAGGCTCCAGCAGACCCCCGTGACCCTGAACAGGAAATAGCGGGTATAGATAATGGATGGATGGATGCTCCAAATGTTTTCTATTGGTGGAAGGTCTGTACTGCAGGCAGGTCAGGTAATCTGTGGTATGCAGAGTAGCATTGTTTTGCTGAAATATCTAAGGCCCTCTGTGAAAGAGATGTTGTCTGGATGAGAGCAGATGTTGCTCTAAAACCTCTATGTACTCTAAGCTGGACTCACCTCTTTAGTTTGCAGGATATATGGCAAAAAGAATTTAAGGTTTTGAGTAATCTGACTACAGAACATTTTTCTCTTTCGTTTCAGACCACTCTGGTCCAGATCTGTTCACGTATGGCTCCTTCTTTTATAATACTTTATAAGACTTTAACTTGCATTTGTGGATTGTAGGTGAACTGTGTTCACAGACAGAGATCTCTGGAAGTGTTCCTGAGTCCATGCAGTGATGCCCGCTAGAATCAGGGCTGTTTTTTAAAGCACTGACGTCCATCTTACATTTAATTTTTACACAATATTCCTACTTTCTTCCAATTGGAGTTGTATATTTGGGTTATCAGTTTGCTTGTAACACTTTCTCCTGCTGTGAACTTCCACACAAACATTTGGAGTGACTAAACTCTGTGACCAAAGTGGAAGTGGACACTTTTGTGTTAGTGCACGAAAGCTGTGAATCGTCCTTTTTTCAGGATAATTTATTTGGAACAGATAACTGGAATATCTTTCTGGCTTTTCAGATCAACAAACTGGACAAGGCAGTGGCAGCTGCACACACGTTTTTCCAGGCCAACCCAGATCACATGGAGATGAGACAGAACCTTGATTACTACAGGATGATGGCGGGAGTACAGGAGGACGACTTCAAAGATCTGGAGGCCAACCCACATATGGTGAGAGCGCACCACTTCTTTAATGAGTAGTGTGTCATTTTTGCTCTTCTGCTTTTCATGGAAAGTCTTGAAAGGTGGTCTAATGTCTAATTTGAGACAAACGTTTCATGTGACTTAACATGAGCAGTGATTTGCACTCTCTCCTAGGCTGAGTTTTTGCTGGGGAAACGCTACTACAGCGACGACTCATTTATCCCGGCAGCTGAGCATTTTGAAGCAGCCTTAGATAAGTACTTCACAGCTGATAAGGACTGCAGAGCTCTGTGTGAGGGAGCCTACCATTTCAATGGATACAACTACATGGAGTACAGTGCAGACCTGTTCCAGACCATGACAGGTAAGGTGCTGCATTTCCCTGTTAGCCATTTGTGTAAAGATACATTCAGAGAAGGAATTTAAGTTTTTTTTCTCATCAGATCACTACATGCAGGTGCTGAACTGTAAGCAGCACTGCTCTGTTGAACTGGCCTCCACCGCTGGAAGAGACAAGCCCTTTGAAGACTTTCTACCCTCTCACTTCAACTACTTGCAGTTCTCTTACTACAACAGTGAGTCTCATCAACAACTTGTAAAGTCCAGTGTCTTCAGTTACTATCTTTATGAATATTTTATGACAGAATTAAAGCCAACGTATATACAGATGTTCAGAAATGGTCTGGCGGGCACCTCAAGTCAAATCATTGAAAGAAGCTTCTTATTGGCATGAAAAGGTTGGTGTGTCCAAACCTTTGATTAGTACTTTACTTTATTAGTTATTTGCTGTAAAGTACCAAATAACGGACTTTGGATTGAGGTACAACCCCAGTTCTGAAAAAGTTGGGTCATTGTGTAAAATGAAAATAAAAACAAAATGCAATGGTTTCCCAATCTTTTGAACCCATTTGTTGCTCCCAGTAGAACATATCAGATACTGAAACTGTTGAGCAGCTAGAATCCTGCATCAGACAAGAATGGGTTAATAGTCCTCTCCTAGAGCTCCAGCAACTGGTCTTCTGACTTTCCAGATGTAGACAGTTGTTAAAAGAAGACAATGATAGACATCACCTTGTTCCAACTTTTGTTTTGAGATGTGTTGCTGCCGTCAAAATCAAAATGAGCTAATATTTTCCATGAAACTGTCCTATTGAAAATAAAATGCGGGTTCATGATTTTTCAAAAATCTTTGCATTCTGCTTTTATTCAGGTTTTACGCAACATCCTGACTTCCATGGAATTAGGGTTGGAAAGAAGAGCACCCTCTTTTAGTTATGAGGGTTTATGTGTCAGTACATGGTTAATAATGATATAGTACTTCCTGTATCTTAAAAGGACATTTTGGAATTAAAACAAGCTTAGGTATATTATTAAATGAAAAGGTGCGCAAACTTTCACTAAGGACCAAAACAACATAAACTGAGTCACTTCTGAGTGAGAACAGGTTATACATTTGCAGCAAAATGGTCAGCGTTTATGGACCAGTAAATTGAAAACATGACAGGATTTCAAAGGGAATTAGTGACACTGAGAGGAGTTGCTGCTATAGATTCAGCTGGTTAGCACTATGTTATTTTATTATTTCCTGAAACATGAAACCTGAGACCTGAAAAAGGATGTTCTGACTGTGCATTAAATAGGCTGCACCGTTCTTGGCTTTTTATGAAAAAGCTAAATGCATAACAACACAAGAAGACTAAGGACTGTCCACTTATCACCAGAATAACACCTGCAAGGGCAGAAAAAAGCACAAAGACAGACTTAACTTATATGGTCATTGGAGTTGCCCTCGTTGAGGCATAAAAAAGGAGATGATTTCATTTTGTCTAAAGTTGCTTAAAGCTAGCTGAAAGGCTACCTACGGGATCTGCTTTAATGTTGCTTGAAGTAATACAGCAGCATTTGAGAAAAGTAGTATATTCTACTGTAATTTTGAAGATATTCACATTCTAAGACTTAAGAAAACAAAAACTGGGTCTCACGTTTGGAGTCAAATGATGTGTCGTACAGAAAGTAAACCACTGCAAGAACCAAAGCTTAACTCTCTCCTCACTGTTTCTTCTGTCCTCGTCCAGGTGAGAAGTACGAGGAGGCTATAGAGTGCGCTAAGACGTACTTGCTGTTCCACCCTGCTGACGAGGTGATGAATCAAAACCTGAATTATTATTCTGCTGTGCTGGGCGAGGACAAGGCGAAAACCATTTCAGCCAGACAGGTAAGATGTAGTTTCATCCTTAATGCAGTCATTTTGAGCGTTTTCTCTAAAACCATAACCACGAGTGGTATAACAGCTTGTACGACGTGTGATCTGAGGCACTAAGAGCACGATGACATCTAACAAAGCTGTGATAGTGATAGTAATCCACTACAGATGGCTGCAAGGACGGCTTTAAAAGGAGTACCTTTCTCGCCATCAGTCCTGTCTTCTGTCTTCAGTGGTGAATCTTAAAAATAAATTGACACTTCTGTTGATTCATCCAACAGCATATTCGTACCATTTCTTTAAAAATATATCGGTGCCATGCAAATTGACATTTTTTTCTTGCAATTTAAATTTTTGAATTATCGTGAAATTGCTTGACAAGATCAAAACAAATCTCAGTGTTTCCCTGTCAAGTTATAAATAGAGGTATAGATATTTTATATGTATATTTTAAATATTAACCAGTAAAGAATGGGGCTTGCTCGGAATAGTCAGAGCTGGAAATATAAATGACTTTGGACATATCTTTTGAAAGAGTAAGATTTACTGTTGCTATCTTTACTTGATCATCTTCATCAGAATAATCTGTTTAGGATTCTTCGACGCTGCACTTATCAGGGAGTGATATTTACACGTAGTCCTTTAAAATGGTTTCTGGAAAATGAATTGTGTAACACTTCTTATATTTTTTTATTTGGAAACTAACAATTCTACATCCAACTAAGGAGAGTAGTGATCATTTAAATCACACGTCAGACTTGCACATGCTTGTGAAGTTTTCTCTTCTTTCCTACTTTGACCTCTTAGGAGGTTGTTGTGGCCGATTCCTTTACTCCCATGTCTCAGTGAAAGACATGATATCCAACAAAATAATAATACAGGAGAGAAAAATTGCAGACTTTACATATCAGCATGGAGCTACATTGTTTTAAAACTGTCAGTCTGACTTGGACATGCGTACACCGTCCTGCTGCTGGAAGTACTAATGTCTACTAATTCTCAGCTATATAGAGTCCCTTTCCCACAAAACTGTGCCGTGTCTAAAAATACAGTATGTAGTTTATGTAGTTGTTTGAGGGAAAATACAACCACAAATTTTAGGCAATATGAAAAAATTCACATTTGCAATGCTTTAACAAAAAAAAAAAAAGTTTGTGTGGGGACAATTTAGCTAATAACATGGTGAAAGGAAAAAATAATGAATGCTTGCTGGTCAACCTGTGTTCTACGAAGTTAGTCACAACCAATCAGAGCAATAAACAAGAAGACCTTTTCAGAGCGACAAAGCAAATGGAATCCAGAAATGTGATGTGGCTACAGCTGGCACTAGACAGATATACATGATCATGTTCTGATTACTTCTAGTAATGCCTCCTTTATCGTCAGAGAAAGTTTACCAGATGTCTCCTACCATTTGTAAACGAGATGGGCCTCATCCACCACAATCACTAAGGCAGGTCCTCAGGGGCAGTTTTAGATGTTTCCAGCTGCAACATTCTCGTTTCAGATGAATGGATCACCATCAGCTTGTCATCAAGGTCAGCACAAGTCTGTTAACGACTCATTCAACTGAATCAGGTGTCCTGAAGTAAGGAAACATCTACAGTGCACAGGACATTGGCCCTCAAGGTCTGGCTTTAGAGACCCCTTCTCTAAGAGACTGTCACAGAAGTACAAGTCTTTAACAGTCAATGACAATGCGGCTTGTCAGCTGCAGCCATCGTATTTATTTACCATCCGGACTACAACACCTCAGCTCCGTCACCATGGCATTAAGTCCACCCAGAGACTCTCTACAAGGATAGACTGATCTGATTGGCCCCCCAAGACTTTTGTGCACAATCAATGAGCTTCAACGGAGGGTAGCTGGACAGACCTGCTGAGCAGATTCAAATTTGGTAGCTGTCCGTCTGGATTTGTAGGCTAATGTAAGAATACGATACAATAATAAATGGACAAAGAAACCCTATCATTTATTTATAAAGTGGTCTTAATTCTGGCCTCAGGTTGTTGAATGTGGTGACACTACAGACCTTGTTTCTTTATCAAAATCTAAATCCCCAGGTGGTCAAACAGTACATCCAGCAGTCCATACTGGAGAAGGAGTTGCTCTACTTCGGATATGAAGCCTTTGGGATCACCTTTGTAGATCCAGTGAGTGAATGACCACCTTTTTACCCTGCTACATTTTGCTGGATGTCTTTCATTTATCATATACGTTTCCCATCTTTTCTACTGTAAGGACACTTGGACACCTGAGGATATTATGCCAAAGAAGCTAAGAGAGAAACAGAAGTAAGATTTAAGATACGACCTCAAACACACCCGGGTATGCAGTTCATAAATGTTTTTCGTCCAATCCGTCACCAATATCTGTGTTTCAGGGCTGACAGAGAGACTGCAGCGAGGATCACGGAGGAGATAGGAAACCTAATGAAGGAGATAGAGACTCTGGTTGAGGAGAAGAAGAAGGATTCCTCAGATATGGCCAAAATAATCGTACCGCAAGAAGGCAAGTGCTATGTACAGAGCAGCTGGCAAGAAAATACCACAGTAAATGATTTATTCCAAAGTTAAAATACTCAAACAGAGTTCAGGATATTCAGCTGACATCATCTGCAGGTGCTCTCTGACTGTAATGACATTAACGCTGCGGTGACCTGCACCCTGTAGGGGGAGCTCTGTTGTACAACGATATCAAGGTGACCATGATGTCGAAGCAGCTGAATGGGACTCAGCGAGTGCTGCTGGATGGAGTGATCAGCGATGACGAGTGCAGGGAGCTGCAACGCCTCTCCAATGCAAGTCATTCAAAATTAGACTGCTAGTTGTGAAGACACTCACCTCATGTCACCTGATGTCTGTCTGTCTGCTAAATATACCTTAGCCTATCATGTCAGTGGAATGACATTGCACTCATTTCCCAGGCTGCTTCTCTGAAAGGTGATGGCTACAGGGGGCGACCTTCCCCGCACACCCCCAGCGAGATGTTCCAGGGAGTCACTGTCCTGAAGGCTGTCAAGGTCTGTAGACTTGATAGAAAGCAGGTCATACATCACCTCTTCCTCCCCACTCTCGTGGAAAAATCAGTGAATGTAAAACACCTGATTGTATTGTTATGGTATCAAACAACTACTTAAATACAATTGATGTGAAGAAATGTTAAATATTACAAAAAAAAAAAAAAAGATTTCAAAGTAAATGTTACAGTGTTCATGTAACAGGAACATGCAGAACATTTCTGCCACAGTGTAATAATGAGGCAGGTGATGGTTTATTTACAGTAAATTCCAAAAGTCACGGAATTAAAGTTGACACTTTCCAGTACATATTTGGTTCTTGGTAATATCCTGTTTCAGGATTCGCAGCAGCGATTTTGTAGCCAAATTCTTTCAAATCAAATTTCTTCGTCAGGGTTTTAGCACCGTTAGCTTACTGGCTATTCTTGCATGCAGCTCAAGGTTTGTTCGATTGCTTTTAAAGATACTTTGATGTTTGTATTTCATTAAAGCATTTTCTCGTCTACTTTGAATTTGAACTTTGATCACTAATTGAATCTTAACCAGTTAACTGAGGAAAAAAGTTGCTCTCTTTTTGTCTTTTCCTCCTTTCAGCTGCTTAGAAGACATCTTGACTGCTGACATTGTCTTTCTGCATGACAACTCAAACTTCTTGAGATAATAAAAATGTTGAGATCCTATCCTTTCTTTATTATACAATTTTATAATACAGTATAATACTTTAGTCTTAGCCTAAAATATTACAAATAAAGTTTCATGTTTAACTTTTGGCCCTTTGGAAGGGCACCCACACTGTTGCATGCCTCTGTAAGGTGATTTCTGTAGCAAAAGCTTTGAAACATGAGACCTAAATCCCTCAGTCGTGGCATGACATTACTTTTAGTCACATTTATTTAAAGAAACTTATACTACATGCCAACAAATACTTCAGACAGGCTGTTTTTCATGGTTGTTGAATGTTTCCACAGCTCGGACAGGAAGGGAAGGTCCCACTGAAGAGTGCTCGTCTGTTCTTCGACCTCAGTGAGAAAGTGAAGAAGGTGCTGGAGTCGTACTTCCAGCTGGACACTCCGCTCTACTTCTCCTACTCCCACCTGGTCTGTCGCTCTGCCATCGATGGTAAGCCGGGCATGGAGGCTTCATCTGCAGATTTCATCTGCATTTTCCCTCTGGCAACCTTTAAAATGTTCAAACCAGCCACATCCAGAAGCACTGCAAAAACTGATTTCTAAGAGAGTAAAAAAAAAATATATATTTGTTTCAAGATAAAGGATCTTGTTTTAAAAGCATACATGTTATTTAAGAATTCTAGCCAAGTATTTTTTTCTTATCCCATTAGCATATTTGTTTTCTTTTTCCTTAATATCAGACATTTTGACTAGATTTAGGAATGTAGGGTTACAGTTTTCTTAAATCTAGTCAAAATGTCTTATATTAAGCAAGAACAAAAAAACTCTGCCAATGGGATAAGAAAAAAATGCCAGGACCATTTGTCTTAATACAAGTATTTTTTTCACTTTCTTAGAAATCAGTTTTTGCAGTGAGGTAGAAACATTTCTTTCAGGAATTTATCCTGAGCTCAAACTGAAATGAACTGATTACGTTGATCTGAGTTTTTGTATAAAACAGTGACAAGTGGATGAAATATCTGTAGCCACACATGTTCAAAACTAACAGCAGTAAAGTCCATTCATCCATTTCTTACACCATCACAGGACTGACGATAAAGTAATAAATTAAATTTTCTTCAACCCTCAAATCACTTGGATGATTAAATAACAATGAGAGATTAACAGTTTAAGAGATAATTTCTTATATGTCGTTGAAATAAAGTAAATGCTTATCAATATTTCAGTCCCCATCGAGTGTTGCTGTCGAGGGTGTAGGACATCACAGTTTCCTCCAGTCCAGATAACAACTAAAGCTGTCTGCACTTATACAGCACCTTTCTGGCCTTGTTGGTGGAAGAAAGCATCCAAACATGCTTGAAAAGCTTATTTAACTTCTATCGTACACACGTTAATGCTTTGCTTCTATAGTCATTTCCCAATCTGCTCATTGGTGGGAGACATGGGGTTCACTTCAGCAAAGGGCAGAGCTGTGGTTTGATCTGACAACCTCTTCAATTCACTCATCCATCCCAGCACATGAGTGCGTTGTGGCTTCACTGCTAAGCAGGTCAGAGGGTTTGCGCTCCCCTGGTAGATCACACCGTGCAGTGTTCAAACATAGACCCAGGTAGCAGTGGAGCAGAGAAAATCACCCACAAAAGCAAATTTACTGGTAATGTTACTGAAGCATGCATCGGTGCAGACTGAACATTAATGCAGCAGCTGTTTGGACATGTTATTAGGATTTATATAAAAGTATGTCTCTGCTCACATTATACGTCAATGTTACCATTTGCTCTGGTGCTGTCTTCAGTTCAGTTCAATACTACTTTATTATTATCCAGAGGGAAAACATTAATTGTTTCAGGAACTGTCATTATTTCAGTTATTGTACATGGTTCTAACTATGTTGCAGCAGATGTGAAGAAGCTCCTGACTGAAGACACTGCTGAAAATCAATGATTTAATGTTACTTTGATTGATTCTTCTTGTCAAATGATTCTTAAATGAACACTAAATACATAAACAAATAAAAGAAAAGAAGATTCACTAAGCAGGATCTGGATGTCACACTCTTGGCAGTGGCTGTATAAACTAAAGTTCTTCTTTGTTGCTACTTATCCAGAGAAGCAGGAGGAGCGGAAGGACATGAGCCACCCTGTTCATGTGGACAACTGTGTGCTGGTTTCTGAGGTTAACGAATGTATTAAAGAACCTCCTGCGTACACGCACAGAGACTACAGGTGAGGTCACGCAGGCACAGAAACACTGCACAGCCCCTCATTCTCACACACAATCCTCATGGCCAGCCTATAGCTAACGTATTTATGTGTGTTCTGCAGCGCCATCCTTTATCTAAATGATGACTTTGAAGGAGGAGAGTTCATTTTCACTGAGCTGGATGCAAAAACTGTCACGGTAATTATTATTCATTACATTCCACGAAACTGTGTGTCCCTGTCGGAGTGTTAAAACCTTCATTAACTGCTATGGTCGAAAATCACATTATAATGGACAAGGTACAAGTGTTGCTCCTCATCTTTTTAGATTAGTTATCACTGAGATGAGGCTGGAAACTGCTGCATCTGTGGTGCACCAGTATATGAAGTTTCTAGCTTTTTCAGATATGATGGCAGGAACATTTAACTCAAAGCCAAATGTCTGTTAAATACCCAGCACTGTTTTTTTTCTGGTTAAAATCACCCCAACATTTTATAGTGGTGTTAAAGTAAAGCAAGAAAAGCAGATGAGACATGAGCATCAGTTCACCTTTCAGCATGGTGGTGACTGACTATCGGACTTCAGACTTCCCGTAAACTAGTCTGAACCAGTCAAGAGACCTGAAACTGTTTACAATTCACAACATCCATCCATTCATTATCTATATCTGCCGGTTCCTGAGCAGGGTCACGGGGATCTGCTGGAGACACTTTCCATCAAAGATTATGGGATACACTAAAGACCAGCTGGCAAACCCAGTTATAAGTCATTCTACACAGTTACAGCACCTTTGAAAAATGTGCAGTTTATTTTCATCATTAATTTTTAACTAATCTACACTTTATGTTTAGATTGATGCGAATTTAATTACTTGATTTATTGCATTATTAAAACGAACAGTGGATTCACAAACAAAAGTGAATCCACTGTGTTATTTTAAAGGGTCGCTGGAAGTCCAGTATGGAAGAACATCTAAAACATGGATGTCTTTTGTATCTTCCTACTCCATGAATCGCCGCCTTATTGTGGTGGAGGAGTTTGCATGTTGTTGGGGGGGTAAAATGTTCCTGGTGCGATCTCCCAAGGAAAACTGGTCCTAGGGAATGGGCCAGACCAAGCGCCATATTTGTTCCTTCTGCCACCTGTGGTCATGAACCCCTGAACCCATGACCATGACCATGATCATGGTAGTCACTTAAAGAATAAGATGACAGGTAGAAGTGGCCAAAATGAGCTTCCTCCATAGGGTGTTATGGGCATGGCACTGGGAGGAGGCCCTGGGACACACCCAGGACGCACTGGGGAGATGATAGGCCAAGGCTGGCCCGGGAACACCTTGGTCTTTCCCTGGGGGACCAGAAGGAGGTGGTCGGAGGTAGCGAGGTCTGGGCCTCTTTACTCAGGCCGCTACCCCCACAACCCGAAAGTAAATAAGCGGAAGCTAATGGATGGTGTCCCCAAAGACACCGAATGAGTTCCTGCACACAATCTATCGCGTAAAACAAAGAGCATTCATGAGCAGGAGTTTCATCAAGCTCTCTAATGAAAATAAGAAGACATCTCAAACAGGTAGAGGTCCCTTTCTCCAAAATTCTCAAATCATAATCGACACATGTGCAGTCATTTTACATCTTACAACCTCAATAACACCGATCCTAAATGTTTATTTCCAAGTTGAAATTTGTGACAGCATTTCTATACCATAAATGAAAGTGAAAACATCAACAGGGATGGAAGCAAAAACACACAAGATTAGTCTGCAGCCTTTAAGCCCGTACGCAGCTACCTGTATCTTACTGGATCCCTGATGGTCTGGGTCAGTAGTTCTGAAAACATCATGTCGATAGGGAATATATAGAATTTATAGCATTTATTTTATTATTGATTGTTGAATAGAGTTACCAATTATATTATTGTTGTAAAACAATCTGAATTTCCTCTCCAGGCTGAGGTACAGCCACGGTGTGGTCGGGTCGTTGGGTTTGGAGCAGGGAAGGACAATCCTCACGGTGTGCGAGCCGTCACTAAGGGTCAGAGGTGTGCCGTAGCGTTATGGTTCACCTTGGATCCTGCTCATGAGGAAAAGGTAAATGATATAAAGACGGGCTGAGTCAGGACAGCTCAAAACAAAATAAAAAGTTTTCTTGTTTTTGTGAGATTCAAATGGATCATTTTGTATCCTTTTCCCCACTCAAATGTTTTTTCTTCTGCTGTTGTAGGATAGAATTCAAGCTGAGGACATGCTGAAGATGTTTTCTACCCCTGTGGATGCAGAGTTTAGCCAAAAGGAGCCAAGTGGCTCAAGTGAGCCTGAGTCGGTCGAGCCAGAAGCTCCTCCTCAGGTTGACCAGGTGCCAACAGAAGAAGGACAAGACAGCCTGCCATCAGGGCAGAAGCTGGAAACAGCAGATGACAAGCAGGCTGACAAACCTGTTGAGTTGAAGAAAACTAAACCGGCCGCTGAAACGGCCAGTAAGGTCAAAGCCGCGCCCAAAGCAAAGGCCAAAGCTGGAAAGCCGGCAAAGGCTAAGACAGCAGACAAAGTTAAACCCACTGCTAAGAAAGATGGAAAACAGACAGTGAAAACACAGGCCAAACAAGCTGATAAAAAGCACACAAAGCCAGCTGCAAAACAGAAAATAAAAGTCGCATCGGAGGATTCCCCGAACTCTCTGAGCAACAAGGTTGAGCTGTGATCAGACCTCACGTCTGGTTTTTGTTTTTGTTTTTTTAATCTTCCCTGTGAATGGTTGAATAAATTTGATGACTTTCATTTTTAACTTAATTTGTGAAGCTGAACGTCAACTGAATGGATACTTGATTAAAAAAAATGAATGGGAGGTAGATTGTTGTTCATAATCTGCTGAAGTGCTCACAATCAGTGCAGCCATTTTTGTTTGCTATTGACTTGTTCTGACTGTACTTTTATCACCCTTAAACATAAAGTGTCTTTGTGATGTTGTTTTGACCTCAGCAGACTCGTGTTATGGTCAGATGGGTGAGCAGTGTGAATCTATGGAATAAAAAAAGTTGTTTCTAAACTTGGTAAATTTTCATTCAAAAGAAACAAAACATAATGAAGTACCAGAATCCCTCACTTGGTGGCAGCATGGAGGCACAAATGTTCATGCACTGGTTTGACAGGCTGTGACACATAAACTCTGAGTTAGTTTGTTTTCAGTCTGCAGGCTGTATATTATTGGACATAGACATTATTTTACATTTGTACATGTTAACTGTGCTTTTTTTTAAATGTTAGATGAGAAGCACCTGCAGTGTAGCTTAAACTAACATACTGTATTTAACAGTGAGTAAAACAGGTTACTGACCATCTTGATCCACTTCATAAAGACGCTGAGAAGATTTCTTTTTGGAACAGAATAGTTTCTGACTGAGAGTAAAGTAAAAGTATACAGTCTTGAAAGTTGGTAAAAGCATCTGCAAATGAATGAAAAAACATGACTTGTTATGCCGTGCAATTATTTTGTCAATTAAAAGAGGTGCAAGATGCAAGTCCACCTTTACTGCCTGCCCAAATGTATTTGGTTAAAGGCTCATCAATAAGTGTGAGCGCCTCTATAGAAGTGGAGGTTGTTGTTTTTTTTTCTTTTCTCGTTTTTCTAGTTTTCCAGAGAACACTTCTTGAATGTTCAGGTGTGTGTTTACATGATATCCAGGTGGACAAACATTAATCCATCAGCTGCAGTAGTACTTTGAGAGAGCTGTGCGTCAAGGAATGTCGGCAAACTTCAAGGAACTAAAGCAATGCTGAATGACCCAAAATCAAAATTCTTAACAATGTCAGAGATTGATAACATCACGCAGAAAACAATTCTTCCACATTATTGTTGGATGGTTGTAGAAGCTGTTGAACATGGGGTTTACTTAGTTTGTCACTCGCTACTTTTGCATTTTGGCTCAGTTTTCTTTAATTTATTTATTTTAAGAAAGTCACTGTACAATATTTTGTGTTGTTGATCTAAGCTTGTATTTATCTCATTTTATGTCCTGGTTTGCAAAACATTATAATCAACAGAACATGAAAGTAGTTAATATCAATGCAATAGAAGCATTAATTATCATCTGTATCTTAGCTTAATTATGCTTTTGTAGTCAAGAGCAGTAGAGATAGTAAAAATGGAATCAAGGTTATAAAATTCCCTAAATAATTTCAGACTGTTTTTCGTTCTCAGTGCTGGTATATGTGATGTCAGTTTAACATTAAGCTAAAGTCCTTCCAGCACTGAGAGACACGCATGTTGAATGTCTGCTAGTCTTTCTGCTGTCGTATCATTTCAATAATCAAGCAGGCAGTTCAACCACTGTTCTGCATGAAGTCCATTTTATGAATGTGAGTCAATGTTTGTGCCTGTGTCAGACATTTAGTGTAACATTCCTTCAACTCTGTTCAAACACTGCCTTTCTAAGCACGTGCTGTGCAATGCAAATCCACGCAGCTGCCCACGCTCTGCTGTCTCAAACCACAAATGCATATGCCAGTGTGCATATATGTGAACGCATGGAGATCCGGTCAAAGGATCTGCAGAATTCCCATGCTGATCTGCCTGTCGAAAAGTGCGTAATTCTAGTTTGATTGAGCTCACAGAGTAATTACTGTGAAGGACACATGAACTCAGCTGTCATGCATAAACTAAATCCCAACCTCCTACATCCCTGAATACATGAACAGGATCCCTCAGCTCTGCTGCAGCATGTGTGCGCGTGTCTGACTGTCAGTGCTTCCTTTGTGTCGTCTTTTTCTTTTTCATTTGGTGGAGAGAGAGATTTACACAGGCAACTTTGTTTTACTTGTGCATTTGAGGCCTATGGATTTGACCATTGTTTCTGCAGAAGAGAGAGAGGGGGAGTGGAGAGTGGGGGGCCAGAGTCTGTGAGTACAGTAGACAACAGAAGTCTACCCTGTGATTGGCACGGCCATCTCTGACTGTCCTTCCCTACATTTCAAGACATTTTTGTGTGAATCAGAATTCAGAAAGTATTTGTTTTTGCTGTCTGTGTCATGAGTGCCCCTGTACCCCTGTACATCGCCATGGCTGGGGTTGGGTACAGCAGGGATTGAGGCTTTAACTATAACTGTGACCGCTGAGAGAGAAGAATAAAACTATCAGGTCGACCTGGACTGCTGTGACTTCACTTTTTCATACTTCAGTACTTTGCAGCAGTTCTCAACACCAGCCTTTCACCTGCCTTTGCAAAATCCTGATCAACATTGACAGCTGACAAATATGGAAGCTAATGGAAAGCACATTCTGATGTTTCATTTATTTAGAAGAAAACTGATTTTTGACCAGAAACAAACAATGTGAGAGTGCTACTTCATGGACTGACCTGCGTGGACCTGTAGAGATCCCCCAATGTCATCAAGCAGCCTCACCCCGGAGGCGTGTGAGGTGTTACAGTACAAGACAAAGTCAGACTGTATCTCTCAGTTTCATTGCTGCTGTTGGTCAGTCCTCTTGTCTAAAGCCAATCTTGTTTTAGTGGGACAGTGGGGTCCATTGTCCTGATGGTTGTTCGAGCAGATGCCTGGCCAATGACTTCAGCTTTTCCATGAACTATCTCCTTATTCTCTATAGGATGGAGTTCACGGCCGTACCGGTCCGGGCATGGGACCACAGCTGACAGGAATCTATAGATCAGGACTCTTTTACATGATGACAGGAAAAAGAGGCTCATAAAAAAAAAAAAGAAGTTATATTTTAATTTATTAATTGTTGTCTTGTAACACAGGTATCCACTGGTTAAAAAATAGATATCTTGAGGTTTAACATGTCTTATTAATTCAAGTACAGATATCTGTGATTTGTCAACTGTTATATTAAAATTTCAAAACTACAGAGGGGCAAAAAAAATATTTATTCAACCACCAATTGTGCAGGTACACCTCAACTATGAGAGACAAAATGGAAATAAATAAATAAATAAAAAAATCCAGAAAAATCACATTGTCTGATTTTTAAAAGAATTTATTTGCAAATCATGGTGGGAAACAAGTATTTGGTCAATAACAAAAGTTCATCTCAGTACTTTGTTATATATCCTTTGTTGGCAATGACAGAGGTCAAATGTTTTCTGGAAGTCTTCACAAGGTTTTCACACAC
>JBAMYA010000020.1:11828711-11881062 GCA_037176975.1 Arrhamphus sclerolepis | reverse complement strand
GATTAGTGGGCAATGGAAGTAGAAGCTTCTTCAGGGTTATACTTCCACTGATAATTTAAAACAAACAAACAAACAAAACAAAACTAAGTTTTGATAGTTCAATATACAGTGTTTCCTCTAGGATTTTTTTTCAGCAGTGGTGGCGGATCTCTGGAGAGCTGTGGTGCCATAAACAACACTTGACTTCAGATTTTACTTTTACAACCTATTTATTGAATGGCCAGATGAAAATGGCTTTTTAAAGGCTAAATGAAATAAAATTGAATAAATATTGGCATAAATAAATGTTGGCACCGAGTCCTGTTAACTTAAGCTACCAATATATTGTGTAACATTAGCCATTAATATTTTGCAAATGTTTATTTAACCTTTTACACCCATAATAACAACAGTCCATCTGGTCCTTATTCTCTTTTTTTTTTATCAATATATTTCTCAAAAAATGTTTTTAAATGAATTCTTTTGCCCATTTTTTCAGGATAAATCCAACTTTCAAAATCTATAAACTGTTGGAAATAAAAAAACAAAAACAAACTTAGAAACATAGTAGATGACCATATTCAAAGCTTTTGACACGAAAAAAATTAAATTCGATTATAATACAACAACACAAGCAATTTTGTTTGCCTGGACTTTTTTGATTTCACTGATACTCCTTAATAAAAGTCCAGAAATAACCAGGTGCTTTTCTCAGGAAAGATATTTCACTTCACTCTGAAAATAGTATATATAGCAAAAAGACATCTAAAGACCGTGAAAACACCCCTAAAAACCTCTAAACATTCACTATTTGCACGCTCCTCTTATTCTCTCTCCTTTCTCGCTGCTACATAACATAACACAGCGCAGGCATCGCTGCCACAACCATAATGTATCGTATATCGACGCAAAGCTGCGTTTCTCAGATTTCAGAATCCGTTGGAATTACGTCGACAGCATAAACGGTTGAAGAGTTACGATAATTTGAAAACTGCATCTATTCCTGATGCCAGCGATGGCTCCGGTTGTTAAATCTCTCGCGAGTTATTTTAAGCCACTAAATCTACCTTTTCTCAGGTACGTCACTGTGCTGTTTTCCAAGAGGACACTCTGACTCTCTGACCTGGTGCCTGACGTGATGTCACGTTCAAGGCCTTGTTGTCTCGAGTAATTAACGTCATATTAACACCTCACCCCCCCCAAAAGAGTAGATACTGACCAGGACAGTTATCTGTAGTTTACCTTAGTACTCGCAAGTACCCGACCCAGTGCAGGACTCTGCTGTGAAGGTGAAGATATACAATGGTGGTGTATTTGCAACAATAAAATAAACAAAACTGAAATATAACAACCAGCGGGCTGCCGCTCTTAAATGAATGTAGAGGAAACACTGAAATAGTGATGGAGTGAACAGCGGCAATCTTCTGACTATAAGATAACGACTTGGGCAATGGCCAACAGTTTCCTACACACTTCCTGCTTATTTAAACAAAGTCTTGGGACTGAATGGGTTAAACAACTGAACCTTCATAAGTCTGTACTTCATGAAGAGCTTGTTTCTCGACCATGTATAGATATAACTTTATTGATCCCTGAAGGGAAATTCAAATAATGATAGCTATTTTAGCTTTCATTACTGGAGCTGATAAGTAATTGCCTGTTATCCCCCAAGTTTTGGTGGTGGTGTTTTGTTTTTTGTTTTGTTTTTTTTCTCCCATGATGAGCTTGCTTTAGATCCAAGCTTCAAAACTTATCCGAGGGTCCCTGTACGCTGCATGATTTTAGGCTGTCGCAGGCAAAGAGCAACACGGTGAAAGTATCGTGGGGCTGTCCTATGATGACAGTTGTCACATTGTTCTTGTCGCCAAAGACTACCTGTTATCATTTTTCTGACTTTCTTACTAGCCAATTAAAATGCAAATTGAACTTACTTATTGGTTATTGCAACCTAATGCCATTCCATAAATAAATAAATAAGAACAACGCAGCTGTAAATTGACAATGTGAGATGTTACAATCAGAAATCGTGCGGTGTGTAGGAGCCCTGAGACAAACCTATTTCTAGGTTAGATGTATAGCGTGACTTGAAAGTCAAATATGAAATTTTATAATCCCAGTTGTTGTTATTTCACCATTTGCCTGTAAAATTATGGCATGAATTTTCCCTGTAAAAGCTCTTTCTCTGTTTTCTAACAAATCTAATCGCTTCTCTTTACTTCAGGCGCTCCTGCACACTCGGAACGTGTCTGCCGAAGAGGCGGCCATGTACTACTTCAACAAGCTGGAGAATGAGGTGCCCATAAGCTAGCCTTAGTCCCTCACAGGTACACCTTGGTACATTATACCTCGTAGAGCGTTTACAAAACCAAATCTCAGTGTTTTCTTGTGCTTTCTCTGATGTAGGAAGAGGGGGATGATGATGTCTTGTTCAAGATGGTGTTTGTGGTTAATATGGAACTTGCCATGGGTGTTGGAAAGGTAAATCTAGTGGACTGCGTGGGATATATGCTGCATTAAAATGTATGATTGGTCTTTTGACAAATACATATACGGTCAAATATTACAGTCTTGGTATTAGATTTTAAGGTCCCAACACATTGTTTCATTCAAACCAGGTTCTTGACTTTGGACAATGCCTTAATTCATGCCTGACACTGCTGATGTCTTTTGCAGCCTGTTTTTGACTCCCAATGATTATGTCTTTCACCTTTGTTCCTGTCTCGCTGGGAGATGTATGACCGTTTTTTACTTGTTTTTTCCCTCACCTTTGTAAGTCTTTCACTTAAGACAGCCCAGGACTGAAATTGCATGAACCTGGCCTAAAGGTAATTTTACACGCCTTGAACCGAGTCCCGTGTTAATGTACAGGTGGCGGCCCAGGTCGGCCATGCTGCTGTGGGTTTGTATCAGGCTCTTCAGGAGAAAAACAGCTGGAGGGAGATGGCCTGGAAGTGGGACCACAGTGGGTAAGACCCAATAAGTTATTTTTGTTTGTTTTGAGTCATTAAGCAATACATGAACATGTTGTAATTTTTATTTAAACTGTCTCAATATTCTGTTTTGTCTTTGTTTTGGGGGAAAAAAAATCTGCCTTAAAGTGAATCCTGTAGAATTTTACAAAGCATTCCTTCCATTACTCTGGGTTTCTCCACTTATTTCCTTCAATGTATGTTTGATTCACAAACCTGCTTTATTTACTGATAACGTTGATTACAAGGTACACTTGTTGCAAAATATTTGTATTTTCTGAATACTTGAGTCAATCATTCATATGTAAATTTAAATGAGCATTATGTGAAGTGTACTTTTGCCTTTATTCTAAAGTTTTACCTTTTTTTTTTTTTTTTTTTTTTTTGTATGTCGCTACAGGGCAAAGAAGGTGGTGCTCCAAGGCACCAGTGCAGCTCATCTACTGGAGCTACAGGCCCTGGCCATGAGTCTCAGCCTCCCCACTTACCTGGTTCAAGATGCAGGACTGACCCAGGTGTGTGTCTGACCAAATGTCTGTCAGCAGTAAATATATGTGGTAATTACGGTTTGAGATTGTTGGTGTGAAAATGTGTTAAAATATCAAGACAAGACCAGGCCCTCTGTCCTCTGCAGGTGGAGTCCGGCTCCCGTACTGTCTTGGGCATCATGGGAGAAGAAGAGATGGTGAACAATGTCACTGGCAGTCTGAAGCTACTCTAAGTGGACCCCCAACCTTCAGGGGTGTTGCAAGGCTCTGTAGTGCCACAAATCAACCAGTAGAGGGCAGCATTTTTTCAGAAGCAGGACATTTGTTGTCAAGCATGATTATGAAACCCTTAAAGAATAGGTTAAAAAAAAAAAAGTTCTTGTCTGTCTTAATTTGTGCCTCCTCGTCTTCTCTCTTGTGTGTGACCTGGAAATTGATCTCAACAAAATAAAGTCTCAATTGTGAAAATGCACCAGGACACACTTGTTGAACGAGCTATCGAGTGAGGTTACATCAGTGAATCCTTTAGTCATTTTGGCGTACGCAACATCTAAATAATCTAAAGATTAAAAAAATGTATCCATTTATCTATCCATTATTTTACCTGTTTATACATACTTAGGAGGTCTGAAATTTTAATCCCACATAAACTGAATTGCAAATATAATTTTGTTTATAAACACATTTAGTTCTCAACTGACAATACAATGCAACTTAATGTTTAAATAAAATACTGTCCAACTGATACAACTGTATTACTGTATATTCCGTTGATTACAGTTTAAAATAATGGCTCTGAGGATGGAATTGCTCATTTTGTTGAATGTCTGTCACCAAGTTTTCTCTCCACACCATTCTACTCACATCTCTGTAAGGGTCTTAAGATGCAAGGACGCCTGTCTGAAGTTGGTTGTTGAGAGAACAAGGGCAACAATGTATTTATTCAAGACTATCAAGATGTTTTAGTTTCCTGTTAATTCCCTTTGATTTTTACCCAATAGTTTGGAAATGTTTGTCTTAATTTTTGTTTGTATGCAACTGTTACCCCAAAGCTAAACTCAATATCACTTGTAATTGATATGGCTGTACTTTGTTTACATGTGACTGCTCCGGAAATATCTGTTCATTTATATGTAGTTTCCAACAGTATACTACTTTTATGTTACAGAAATTTTCTTTCTTCATGCAGAAGTGGGGGAAATCTTCCATTGTTTTATTTATGGATCTGCTATCTGATGATGGCCACAAACATGGTTTAGTTGAAATGCTAAACTGGTTTAGTTGCTGGCATGCGCTGCCACTCAGAATTCTTTTTTTTTTTCCTCTCCATGTTGACCATTTTTACATGACTAAAATCTTAGGAGGGGTAGAAATGACCGTGTAGTGCATCTAGTGTGATGTGAAATGTAGATGTGAACATAAAATTATAATCCTAACACCATGACACTATTAGTAACATGTACACACCTTGGAGTCCCTTATTATTCTGTTGTCTAAGTGGTTCAGTGATGATTAAAATAAACCCAGATTAAGTAATTGATGTAATTCGTGTCATCTGTATTCCAATGCGTATGAAGAGATTTCGAAGCCATGATTATAAAAGATGGGGGGAGGGCAACCATGACATTTTATTTGCAGTACAGAACATAGATTGGTATTGTTAAATGTGGAATCTGGCAGAAAGTCCGTCTGGGAAGGGAATGAACAAAGAATACTTTTTTTTTTCTTTTAAACCTAAAATCCTGTCATGTAACGTCAATGTGTTCAGTAAATAACCCATCGCGACTGCGCAGAACGAAAAACAAAAACATCGAAACCTAACTTTATTAAACCCATTTAAATAGTTAAATGTAATACATATGTGGGTTCAGACCACATTGTTGAGTGCTTTTGTGGCATCAGTTTCATCGTATTTATGGCTGCTGTGACAAATGCAAAGTTGTATGAAGGTAACACGGATGCGGGTTACGTAACCACATTTCTGCCCAGAGGCAGCCTAAATTTTCACTAAACAGAAATATGACAGCTCTTTATTTGACTTTTCAAAATATATTTTATGATGTATCAAGTTTATCAGTAATGCACTGAAAACAGATGCCTTGTTTTGAGTACTGAATTTACACCACCGCGACCGCCATTACATTCTGCTGTCTAATCTCGTTGCCCCTCGAATCTCAACAACAAATGACGTTGGCATTTCCCGCCTCGTCCAATAGAAAGTCGTACCCGGGTCTCGTGACACGACAAGAATCCAAACGCGTCATGGAGAGGCTTTGCGATTTGTTTTTCGCTGATTTGCATGTACCTCTGTACATACAACGGGTCTCATCTTATGCTTTTTGTAAACTATGTATACACGGTGCTATGAGGTCACAACATCCATCCATTGCATAAACTGCGCAAATTAAAGCAAACATGAACGCCCATATCCCAAGAATGTGATTTTAATGAGCCACGTTTTTTCAGGATATTTCCGTTACATCAGTTCCCTTTGTTGTTTGAGCTAAAGGGCTAATTTCTCCAGATGCAGTGCAAGCAGGAAGGGACGCTATACACCGCCCTATTCGATCGTTAACCAGCGCTACATCGGCCACATCACACTCCATTTATGTGGCATACACCGGTAGGTGGAGCTGACCCAGTGGGCTCACCCTACCTCTCGAAGCCCTGAAACTGGGCCCAAGAGACCCCGTGTGGCTAATGCTTGCTATAACCAGTGCCATTTGGAAAAAGATTCTCCTACTCTAGGGCGCTGGTTGTAACCTAACGTACAGGCAAGGAGGCTCTCTTCATAGTGGATAGAAGAACGTCACTCATTAATAAAAAGTAATAATCCCACAATAGAATGAAAATACATTCCATGGAATCTGATCAAATAACGACCATTTCCCGGATTCTGGAGATAGAGATCCTCTTTGAGTAACACTACATCCCGTGTCCAGCTACCCTCTGCCGCTCTCCTCCTATGCGCGCCACCACTGCACTCTTCAAGCCGCACATAAACCTCGCACTCCTCGTCAAAAGCAGTACCCGCCCCTGTTTTACGTAGACAACACAAAAATTGACACTTCCGCTTGCCAATGGCTCGAAATGTGTTCGTTTTATTGTAGAAGAGCGACGCATTGCTGTCGAATTAGCGGCGAGGGGCGGGACGTCCCACCAAGCACCGCCCATAGAGTGCGCCCCTGCACGGTCGCCAGGGAAACCCCGTGTCGTGATTGTGTGTCAGTTTCGTTGAGGCCAGCGGTCGATCGATGCCGGCGAGGAGGGGGATGGGAACGTATGCGAGCGTAAGGACCCGACACAGAATCGGAGCCCCGTATCACATACAGGAGCGTATACCCCATTATAACCAGCGACTGTAAATATACAATACACTAAAATAAATGGAGTTGTTCCCCGGGGATTTATCATAGACATTAAATGGATGTTGTGCGCCCGAACAGGAAAGGGAATTTAACTTTACGCCAATGTGTGGGAGATACTGAGAACTTTTTTCCCTACCCTTGGAGAGGGAGCTACTTTTAAGGGCAAAGTATACAGGAGACTCCGAGGCCCTCATACAGGCCTGCTGGTCTATTTGGAGTTGATGTTGGGATACTTCAAGGGCTTTCTACTTTAAATGAATTTTCATCGGTTGTAGAAGTTTGGAATGCCTCTTTAGGTGAGTCCTTTAAATCTTTATTGTTGATTAAGTGTGCATATATGAAGGTTGTGACTAATGTAGCAGTGAGCAACCATGTTTTCAGCCCCAACCACAGCTGCGAAGCTAACCAACTTAGCAAGGAAATAAGCCAGCGTCCACTTGAGTTTATTTAAGTTTGGTACTTCTACTATGTTTCTACTTTTAAGCGGCCTGTTTGGACAACTAATAACAGGATGGTATACCTTTGCAGGGCTGCTTTGGGCTATGTCTGCACTGGTGTTCCGAGGCTGTTAGATCAGTCCCCTCGTGTTGTTTTTTTTTTCCCTTTCTTTCCTTTTTCTGTTTTTCTGTAAGTCTGTGAATTTATATCATTGTTTCTTAAAAAAACAACAAAACAAACAACAAAAAAACGCTTCAGTGTCAGTTCGAGCAACTGCGAAGCCAAAAAAGAAAAACGCGAGGATATTCTGCAAGTTTATGTTTATATAACGCATTTTTAAGTAAGGGTGTTGCATTTTTTCTACTTTAATATAGAAACTACGGGGAAAGAATTGAATGTTTGTTTGGGTTTTTTTGTAACTTGAGTGATTACTGAAACTGTAATTTTACACAGAGGATCGATAAACTCAATTTGAGTGTCCTTTTTTGAGTGATGGAAAATTAAACTTGATTCGTTGAACAAATTTTCACGGAGACGTTACTCACGCACAGTAATATATATATATATACATATACATATCTACGTACACACACACGTTACAAATACTTGAAGTAGCACAGAATGGAGACCGTTTTTGAACACGTTTTTTCCTGGGTAAAGTTGAGCGGAGAACAGACAAGCACTGAGTGCTGGAAGTTCAAAAACAGACGAAGCAGGATTGAATATATGTTGGGTACCTGCATTTTGTTGTATCGTTTCTTGACACTGACATGTTCAATTGTATTTGTCGACTTTCTTGTCTTTACTCTTGAATAATAATCAGTGTCATAATCTGCAGTTTGACCGCTCGTAGCTGAGCCACTGGCCGAGAGCAACAGCTAGCAAGCGAACCGATGGCAACACATTGCTAAGCTAGCCTGGCAGCTAACTTTGTGGCTGTTTTTTCCACCAGTTTTTAACACCTCACATTCTCTTAAGCTTCGGCTGCTTTATGCCACATGGCGTAATGTAAAAAACTGACACCTAGAATAGTGTGGATTTTCTGTGCCGAATTGTTTAGGTTTCTTGAGAAATATTGGTGCCTGCAACGTCGTGGTGTGTCTTAATCCGTTTGACTTTGGCTACTTTCTTGGCTTCAGAGTGAAAGCTTGGCTGGTATTCACTCCATTTGTTCCTGTTGTCTTTTCCCCCCTCTCTCCCTCTCTTATGGAAGATGTATCCTTCAGGAAACCAGAGCTGCGGGTTCAGTGGCTCGCTGTTATTCACCTCCCCCATCAACCAACCCCCAGCCTCGGTGGCGGTTAAGAGAAATGGGTGGTATTATGGAGGAGAGCTTATGGTTCCTTTTTTAGCCTCCATTTTTTTGTTTCAGGGTGTGAGCAAACGTGAATATCTCTGCTGACAGAGAACCACAAGTTTCACCTAAGTTGTATTTGCGACGTGCGTTATTATTATTTTCGCAGTGTCTATGCGACATTTGAGGATTAAAACAGTTTTTGTTTTCTAGAAAGAGGGAGAAATCTGCTATGAAGCTTGAGCGCTGACTTTTCATTTCACTTTAGTCCTCAACTGTCCGATTATAACAACATTGAAGGGTTGCTGCAGACTTCTTTGTCTTTTTTTTTTTCTCTCGGTGGGATTTGATGAGATCCCCGCGTTGCTGGAGATCAAATGGCAGACCGAGCGTCGCCTGAGCGGCTCTGCTGCCCTGAATCACACCACGTAAGCTTGCAGCAGATACATACAGGAAAGACGTTTTTCTCGCTTTCTGGAGGGGTGGGATGCTTTTGCTTGGGTCAAAAATGGACCACTGGACGTGTGACTATCCCTCTGGGGTTGTGTTCAATTAAATGTATTTTATTCCTTTGTAATCTGTCATGAATAGCTCTACTGAGCACTATCGGGGTTAAAGTCAAGTTGATGGCGACATAAAAGTCACATTAATTGCATTACAGCTTTTTTTTTTTTTTTCCTTCAGCCAAGCTGGCGTTGTAAAATAAATGACCTAATACTTAATTGAAATTGTTGCTTTTTTTTTTTTTTTAAAAAAAAAAGCTATTTGTTTGGTTTTCCTAATCCTAGTTGATCATGACGCCTGTCTGAAAGCAAACGGCCATGTGCCGATTCATGTTTTCATTGGTTAAAGCTGACATTCTCTGAATACGTTTTGCATCTTTTAATAGACTGTGTGGGCCATAGCTAGCAAACCTGGCCTCTCCAAACCATTGGAAACATGAGCCCCTAAAGTCCCCCCCCTATACCTTCATGTTATCTTGAACAAACACTGTGCTCACTAACAGAAACAAAGAAATGCACTCGGGTGAGTATGTAATGCAATTAGTATTTGGGACACAGGCAAGGATACAATGGTGAGTCTTACCTCAACCTGCTGCCACGGGAAATTTCAGAATGAGCTGCTTGTTACTGCTCTGTCATGAACTAACCTACTTTGCTGATTTGCCTGTCTCTGAGAACAGCTTTGTGCTGCTGTGTGCCCACATACTTGTTTTGTTACCTCATTGGTGTCTTTGCTGTACCTTGTGGGTCACCAGAACTCCTCTTGAGAGCTAAATGTTGGTTTTAGTTGACTTTTTGGGGTCTTGGATAGGGTTTGAGCTAAATTTTTCTGTAGTGAATTGAAGTCAGTTCAACATCCTAAAAAGAATAGCTGCACAAGTGGGTAGGTGGATGGGGGGAGGACCTGTCTACAGGATGTATACCCTTCTATGGGCCTCTGAAAGTTTGGAGATGGGAGGAATGTGCAGACATTCAAAGTTGATTTATCCACATTTTCTCTTAGCAGTGAGTAAGGCCTGTCCCACACATTCATGTAAACAAAACAGTTACATATATTTATACATATGTTGAACCATATGTTGTCAGGTTACTTAAGTGGGATCTTGTAGTGATCTTTTGCATTTTTTTTCCTTCACAAAGAACCCTTTGAGGGGGGCATTTTCTCAAGAACCTACATTTTCACTGGCCTGCTGTGAAAACCAGAGGGCAAATCCAGTTCAGAGGATGACACTTTACCCCTTGAAAATGCCTTTGGTGAGGTGAACTTACTTCCAAGATGTCCCAAAACCTTCAGCCTGTGGTGTCTGGGCGTTCAACACCTTTTGGCCAATTAGCCTAGGATTCCCAGCATTTCTTCTCAGACACAGTGTTGCTGTTTGTAAACAGAACATTCAGGTTCAGCCATTCATGACCATTTCAGTCAAGAAGAGAATACGGTGTGTGTGAGATAAACTGAAATGGACAAGCAAGTTTGAGAATGAGTGAGGACAAGGAGCGCGAACTAATTGTTTCAGCACAATTATGTTTTTGGTGAGAAATCAACGGTAACTCACCACCACTTAGTCATTACATGTGGAGAGCTCAGTGACGTCTGCTAATGCTCATTGAGCCACTGTTGAAGGCTGTCGGACATCTAGCGTGTCAAATATCAGGATTTGTTAGGAGACTCAAGCTACAACCAATGAGAGAGCACAGACTGGTATGAGTTCATCATGAGGAAGCTAAACCCAACGGAAAGCCCATGCAGCCAAATGTTCAATGAGACAACGTGGCATCCTACAATAGGTTAAGTTTGTTACTTTTTCATTACAAAATTATTTTACTTGCTCTCTGTGTAGAACAGATAGTCCTTGCTGCCTGCATGTGCTAATCCATTTCTTCATCCATGTTCTCTTTTGTTTTCTTTGTCTTCCGAACAAGTCATAACACAGACAGCTTGCCCTGCATATGTCTTCTCTGTCCTTTTTTTAATTTTTTAATTTTTCATGTGGCTATGCCCAATTTTCCACATGTATTTTGTTGTGTTTTGAATATGCTTAGGTAACCTAGTTGCCGTGGGATCATGTTGTGTGTAACCCATGTTTCCCATCAGTCAGGTGGTAAAATTACCAAATTGACTCCCGGTTACAAAACGGCACTACATAATAGTGTGACCAGTATAGCAATGTGCTGACACTGAAGGTCACGTAACATTGAAGTGGGCTTAATTTGCCTGCTTTGCCTAGAATTTCAGAAGACTTAGGACTGAAATCATTTTCATCTATCCAGTGAAAGCCCGGGGTGTTTAAGTCTGAGTTTTTTTAAATGCACCTGTCAATAGCTTGGAGGGGCACCAAGTTCTGAGTTTAGGTCATACCGTAAACTGAATTATTCCTTATTTGTTTGTGCGCTTATCTCAGAGGGAATGAAGGGAGATGTTGGACCAAACAAAGAACTGAGGAAGGATCTGTTTCAGTATATGATATTTAAAAAACAAGAGTTGGATCAGGAGATGTTGCTATGAGGAAAAGAAATGAGGGGGAAAAACACAGGCTTTTCAGCTTTCTATTTGCATTCAGATGACACTGTGTCATTGCAGGGAGGGCAGGTGTAGCTGTTCATATTGTAATGAGGTTTCACTTGTTTTGTGTCTTTCTTTTTTTTCTTTTTTTTTTTAAAAAGCCAAGTCAATCTGGCTATTGTCAAGGATCCTTCAGTGTCCAGACATAAAGATTAAATCAACATAAGAGACATGCGCTCGTGAGTTTTGTCATATTGTGTTTTATTATAATATAGAAAGCAACTATTTTTATGCGTGTACATATATATGTGTGTGTGTGTGTGTGTGTGTAACTATGTCATGTGGCCTGGACAACCAGAATTGCAGTCCTGGGTTTCACACCAGTACCTTACGCTGTGGACTGCTTTTGCCTCGAAAGCACATATTTGCTCTCATCGACCAGAAGAGAGAGAAATCGCTAGGCTGATCATTTGTTGGCATCAAGCGTTAGCTCGGCTGAGTTGTGGATGGAAAAGCAATGGGTATGGGGGGGTGGGTGTCAAGTTGTCTCCTGTTGCTGTGGCAGCTGCTGAGACTTGAAAAAGCTGCTGCTTCATTTATGAGCTCAGGTTGGATGAAGAAGTGGACTTTTTATTTTTCTTTTGACCAGCATTATTCATAAAATCTATTATTTTTTTTCCTCTCTTGTTAGATTACACAAACTGTATGAAAACAGTCTGACTTCTACACCTTCAACCTTTCCTTTTCATTATGTGGACATGTATTTGTTCCCCTCTCTGCTGTCAGTTCTCCTCTGCAGCTGCTGTGCGTTCTTCAGCTGGTTTAAAAACGAGGCGCTGTGGCGTCTGCCTCACTGCTACCTTCCTATTGGTGCATGAGCTCCAATGGAGAGAAGGGTTTTCTTACCGTTGGGGGGAGAAGTGTTGCAGGAGGCTGTGCTGGTTAATTCTGTTTTGTGCTGAGAAGCAATGCTTCTTGGGAGAATAATTGAGAGGAAGGGGGAGGCTAAGGGAGAGGAAAAAAAAGAGTAGAAAGGGGTGAGGCAGGCAATCTACGTAACCATCTCTCTCCACCCTCCCCTCTCTTGTTCTTGTTTTATTGCAGTATCATGTTTTGTCCTTAATTTCCTTTTCTTTCTCTGTGTCATGCTGCCTCTCTCTCTCATGATCCTGGGGTTGGCATTACTGGGAACAAAACAAACAAATAAATAAATAAATCTCACCAGTATTCAGAAAATGCCTCACGCCACCTTTGAACTGCAGGCAGCCATTTTAGTCTTCACCACATTAACCTTGCTCTCATCTGCTTTTTCCACTCAGCATTTGTGCTTTTCTTTGGCTTAACCAGAATGGACACAAAAAATGAGACATGCCAGTGGTGTATTAAACTCTCCAAATGTCTTGTGTGATGTCAGCATTGCTAAATATGTAAGCATATTTCAAAGTGTTTACCCAAAGGATGTTTTCAGGCAAAGACAATGGCTAAAAGAAGAACAGAAGAAAAACACAGAGCCTTTGCACACATGAAATTCAAGCCAAAAGTCCCCTTTTGAAGTTGTTGTGTAACACGCAGCAGCAGCGCTTGGAATGAAGGGAGAAATAAAAGGCTCATACCAGTTTTCCTGTTCATGCTCCTCACTCTAATATCTCCATGTAATTGCTGTTGGAAAGAGTGATATGAGCTATTGCTGTATTTGTAAAATAATCTACATGTGACCTTGACTTTTACATCTTTATAGCAGGTTTGGTCTGAAGTAATGTGGTTTGACCATTTTTTAAATAAAAATGACTTTGCTAATGCTTGGCAGTTGTTTTATTTCTTAGTTGGCTTCACTCAGGCTTTTGCCATAATTTTGATTGAACTTCCCTTCCTTCAGGAGACTACATGTCTTTTGTTTTGTTGTCCTTATTTGAATTAGTGAGGGAGGGACAGTTAGTCCTTCAGCAGTTCAAAATGGCTGCCAACCCGCAGTGTTATTTAAGCCTCATTGAGTGGCACCTTGCAATCTTGTTTGGCTACAGTAACACATGTGTTGTGCTGCAAGTGTTGTGAGGTGGAGCCACAGCAGACCCTCTTGTCTCTCTGGATGAGACTGTTGGCCAAAAGGAGGATATATCTGCATAGATATCTTATTTGAATGCTTTTTTTTTTATGGAAGATATAAGTGCAGAGATGTGTCTTGGCATTTACATGAGTACTTTTAACCCTGGATATACTTAATACTGATGACAGGTTTGCTTTTTGTGCATATTTTTGAACTCATATTTTCATTCAAAATAAAACAGAATCCACGTTAAAATTTGTGGGCATTTTTTTTGTTCATGTTAGACACAAACACTGCATCTCAACTTTGAGTTATCCCATGCACCTGATGTCATTGTTGACAAAACAAAGTTTAGGCGACTCCAGTTCTGTGGCGATGGTTTGGTTGTAGTGAAAGAGACGTGGAGCAAATGAAGCTGGTGTTGCATACAGACTTTGGTGTAACACCGGTATGTTACATATGTTGGCGGTGGGTGCCTTCAAAGATGGGCAAAATAACAAACCTTTTTAATCACTTGTAAAAATACTATTCAAGTGACTGCGCACAAATAATAAAAATGTGAGTTCAGCCTGAACTGCCACCCAACAGTGAAGCTACATGACCAAAGCAGCAACAGCAACAATCATTTATGTCATCTTTTGCAGCCATTGCACTGTAGGAGAAGAATTCTGAAAGGAGTAAAGCCGTTATACACTCAATTTCTTTTGGTCTAGCGAAAGACATGATGTCTCTGAACACTGTTCAGAAATTTGGATTCAGGCACTTAGTTGAAGTAATGGACCTGAGGTACGAAATCCCTTTTTGTATTTTTCTAAACTCGTCTTACCTAATAGGTGATACTTGAATGAGTGATTCACTGGTTTACTTTGTTTGTTTGTTTTCTTTGCATCATCTACAAACATTTGAGATGTTTGCTTGGCAGGAGTTTTCTGGCCACTTGAGTTTGTAATGGACAAACTTAATTTAAAATCTGTTCTGAATATTTTTAGGGTATGTTGTTTAGCTTTATATGTTAAAAGATTTCATCACTTGAAGTTTCTTGTACACTAACAGAATAGATAAAACAGAGGAAATTTTTTATGTTGACAATCATAAATGAACAGGAGAAGGGGATGCGATGTTTGCGATCAGAATTTAATAGAGAATTCTACGATTTAGTTCTCAGAAAGTAGCGCCTTGATCCAGTGATGAGTATTCTGCCTATTCTTTCATCAAGTAATCAGATAAATCATACTTTGTTTTTTAAACAACTACCGTGCGAGATAGTGAGTGCTTGTCTTAGAGTAATGTGCAAGAGAGAGAGACAATTTCTCTTGGTGCATGTGCTTGCAATGCATGTGCACCCCTTTAAAAGAGCAAACGGTGGTTGCAATGCAAAAATGTGTGCAACGCACTCAGGAGGGGGAGATGAGGAGGGATGAATTACATGAATGAGTTTTGGTGCTTTTGCTCTCTTGCTACTCATCATGCCTCGTCACTACCAACTCATAACAGACTACAAATAATTGCAAACACTATGTTCTAACAAGTGCTAGTGTTCATATCAGTTAGCAATTGTAAAAATACGTTACCTTGTAGAGCTAGGGTATTCAATTCAGAGAGGTCCAGTTAGAGAAAAAATCCTAAAGCAATGTCCAAAACATCATTATGGTTAAGTTGTGCTGTGGTTCAGTATGATCTAGACTAAAGCAGTCTGTAGTTGGATCAACGTCTGCATAGAATCAACATCAGACTGTCAAATCAAATAAAGGAAAATCATAACATTTCAACAGTATTCACACTTAACATTAAATCATACATCAGATTTGAATTTAAAAATAAACCCACAATAAATATATATATTTTTTTAAAAACGATACACATCTTAAAAATGGATGCAAAAGTAGCTTGAGAACAAATAAAATAAACTGAAGCAACATGTTGAATATTCCAGCGAGAGAAATGAGCTGGAGCTTGTCCTGCAAGGATTTTAGACCTGGTCTGAAAGGGTGTCAGGGTCTTCCAGGTGGCCAGATGCTGGGCTTCTCCAGATGCAGCCGGTTGATCTCCAAGCAGATGTGGCCCTGAGAGAGCAGTTTAGAGGCACTGACCCAGACACTTTCTGTCTCCAAATGGTCTCTGAGACAACTTTCTCAGGTCTAAGGAAAGTGGCTGAATACATGTTGACCAATGTTTGGCCCCACGTACAGCTGTGAGGCAGATTTCTCCACAATGAACGTGATTAAAACTAAATATGGTTCCAGGCTCTTGAATGAGCACCTATGTCTGAGAAAGACCCTTACGCACTTCCAGACCAGGTTTAAAATCCTTGCAGGACAAGATCCAGCTCAGTTCAGAGAGTGGGAAAATAGGGAAAGAAAGAGACTCTTCAGTTATTTTTTTATTTTCAAATAAGTTTAAAAAGGAATATTCAAGCTGTTGCTTCAGTTTATTTGTTCTCAAATTAGGTTCGCATCAATTTTTAAGATTTTTCTTTCTTCAAATCTTAACATTAAATCATACAGATAAGTGTGGAAAAAAAATATATATGTGTATATATATGTTCAATGTTTATAGTGGTTTTCCTTGATTTGATTTGACAGTCAGATGTTGATTCTATGCAGACGTTCCAGCTAAAGACTACTTCAGTATAAATCACATTAAACCAGAACACATGAAGGACTTTGTCCATTCTGGGTTTAAAGTTCTGTTTTCACTCTGCACTTTTCTCTTCTTGCAGAGTGTATTGAGTACTTGATATTCTCTGCCCGTCTCTCATTTTTTTCTGCCGTTTGCTCACTTGTTTCTCCATCTTTTCTGCCTATTCCCTTGCTGTCTCCTGCTCCCTAGCCTCTGTCTCACTCAGAGCTGCAATGTTGTTTGATTGGCTGTGTAATATCACGTGGGATGACTTTAAACACATCTAATTGGCCCGTGCGTTTCCTGGTCAGCTGAACCAGTAGAGCCAACAACAAAAATTGTGCCGATGAAAACAGAAGCACCCTGACAAAGTTTAAAACCACATCAGTAATTTACTGTTTATTGGTCCAGATCAACATAGCACGGTGTGTTGGTCCAGATCCATACCGCGTTCGGCCAGTTATTGATTCCTGCTTTACACATTTTCTGCCTGTTACGCAGACCAGGTCTACATTTTTGTGCCACTACCAATAGAGACAAATTTATTACATGACAGTAAAAAAAAAAATGCGAAAAATTGCTTCAGCCCTACTTTGCGACCTCAAGTCCCACAGGCAGCTATTCAGAGCGATGTGGCAGCAAGTGCCATCTGCTCAGCTGGATTCGGAAAGATTTAGACATACCGTGATATAGTAGTTGATGTGGTTCACACCGATGCGGCGACAGTTGAAAATTTCTCAGCTTTTGAAGGAAGCAACTGACCCGACACAACGTATGCAACCTAGTTGATCTCGGAAACGAATGACGTCACCCCATTCAAAGACTTATCAAGTTGGACGCAAATAACCCATGCAACCAAACGTAGGAATCCAGCATTACATATTTTATTTAAGAAATTCAATGGTTCTTTAAGGAGCTTACAAGTTGATAGTGTGATAATGTGTCCTGTACTCAGAAAGAGAAGAGAGAGCCTCTCTCCTGCTTGAAAATGAGCAAATTGGACAACAGAATATGTATTACCTACAGTACCTAAACTAGCTAGATTTCACCACAGGTGAGGGTCAATAAATCTGACAGTGTGACTTTTTCCAGTTGTTCCTGCATCATCATCTTTTGTTTGGCAATAGAGAATGATCTGCTCTTGGATGGCCACGCTACAGTTGAAGCTTTATTAATAGTTTACAAGCATTAAACCTCCACTTGGTGAGACTGAGCTGAGTTTGAGCCGAGAGATTGCAATGAAGACTAGCATTTTTGCTAAAACGCTTGAACACACTGCTCTGCTTCAGGTTGATACTGTTTATTTGCACGTGTTTCATGATGATGACGTTGGTGTAACCTTTGCGAGTCCCAGGAATATATTTCACTTGTACACTGTAAACTTTTAACGACTTGAGCCCACACGGTCGAACATCTCACCTATTTATTTCATTATTGACGATTTACATGAGTGAATACAAAATATACATGTATGCTAAATGTCAATCACGCAACGTTGTCATTCCAGGGCAGTAAAAATTAGGCAATGTCTTTCAGTTAAAGATGCATAAAAACATTAAAAATACCAATAATAGTACCAGTTTTCCCGTAGCTTATTGGTACTATGGTACTGACCCAGTAAGGTACCAGTATTCTGAAACTATCCCTAGTAATTGTCTTAAAAAAAAAACCCACACAGATTATGCATACCATTTTTCTTCCTTTTTTAAAAAAAACTGCTGCTGGTGAAAGACCCTCTTCTCTTTGTTTTTGGAAATATGGAAAGAGGTATTTACAAAAATCCAGCTGAAAAGGAATTACTTTATATTCCCCTTTTGATTTTAACAAGTCTCCATATAAAAAGTACGCTAGATATTGCTTTTTTTTTTTCCTCCACTAAACGGAATGCTGCAGTTTCCTGTGTAACGTTTGGGTTAGAAAAAAACATGAACAAAACATCATTCTGTCTGTCAGTTAGCAGTCACTACAATGAAGTTGAAATTCGGTTCTGGTGACCAGCAGACCACATCGTCATGTATCCCTAATTCCCATTGTGAGGAAAGAGTGTTTGTTTGTTTGTTTTTGTTTTTGTTTTTTTTTCTGGTTTCTTTAACCTAATTACACCCAGGGCTTCATTTAAAAGCATTGTAAAGCATGAGGGTTTTCAGGTAAATTATCTGCTCACATGCTTTATTTTGCAGCCTTTCTTAAAAGTATGAACCTTTTTAGTTTTTGCAAAAAGTTTATAGGAACTCAAACCTTGAACTCTTTTGTTAATCACTTAGTTCAGTTATCAATATTCAAAAGAAGAAATATTTCATGTATTGTTTCTTAAGAAAGATTATGCAAGAAATATGATGAAAAATACAAAATCATGCATGAGCTCTGACTGTAAAAGACTGATCAAAATTAAATATCTTTGTTGTGATCTCAGTCAGCTGTACGTTAGCACAGATTACAGGTAAAGTTATGTCATTTTTTCTTTTTTTGTTTAATTTAGAATATGAGTATGCAGTTTTCCAGGTCAATTGAGTGTGTGCTTCATGGAACTGCCTGTTTTTTTGCAGTGTAATCAGTTGGAGTTCAGAAGGAATTAGTCAGACTGTTCGGGCTTCAAGTGTTTGTTGAGATTTTGTGTTTTTGTTTTTGTTTTTTCTAGGTTACTGAGCTTTAAGTGGACAGCGGGTGTCTTGTTTTCCCTGAAACAGATGATTGATTTTTGTGACGTGCTAGCCATGTTCTTTTCCCTGCCTCTTAATAGCTCTCACTTGGCTGTTATTCAAGCCCTTTTTTGACCAGCTTGAAACTGGTGCTGGGCTAGTGCAAGAACCAGTTCAGAACTGGCCCTACTTTTGAGCCTTTGAAGAGATGATTTGCTTTTCCACACACACAAAGAGCCACTACATCCAGTATTGGACCTCGCTTTGTGAACCAAGGTCTTATGCAGAAACTCTTAAGTTCAGTAAAGGACACAGGTGACAGTGTTTTCCTTCAAAGCGTGTGTCTCAGTATCACCAGTCTGCCTTTTGTTGTAGTTGATGTGCTGACCAGCAATTCCACATGTTGACCAACGCTGCTACAAACAGGATTTATAGCTGCTGGTTTGAGTGCGATCCGTAAACCCCAGATGGTGATATTAAAACATCAGAAATGGTTTAATAATGAAGATCCAAACACTACTATTAAATTCAGTTTAAAACAGCTACTGTAGAGGCAGTTATTGCAGCGTTTGAAGCCCATCTTTCCTCAAACTGCAGGGTGCCATGTTGCAGAGAGGTGGGACCAGCAGCACTAAGAAGCTGGATGGAACACTCACCAGCTATCTGTTTTTAGCTTGGCTAGCTTAGCCTCTGCCAACCCAGGATAATAATTGGTAGTTCTTTATATTCATTTTTACCATTTTGTCTGGACATCCCTAATTCCAATTTTGCTGCCGGAAAGGAACCAGTGCTGCTGGGCCAAGGTTCTGCAAGACGCAGAGCTCCGTGGCTGAGCTCAGCACAATGAGCCTTCAGGAACAGAAGCCACTGTCCACTGTGGACTTCACTGCAGAGGGACTGGCCAGGACCCAACAAAATTCCACTGGAAGAGCTTTGGAAGTATTTTTTATGAGCAGCTTGGCTTCTTTGGCTAAGCCGGGCTGCGTATCTGGTCTGTTGTGCTGTTACCCAGTTCGGCTGTTCAAACACAAGGCTTTTTAGCTCAGCCAAAAGAACCGAGTTAGCTGATGAGTGTCATGGCTAAAGGAGTTCGGCCAACACCTCTGTGCATCAGACCATTACGCTGCTTAAGTCTGTTGCAAAGTTAATACTTTTAACATGGGGATCAATGCTTCGTTTTGGAGCCAGCATCTAGTGGTCAGTCGAGGAACTGCAACAAAACGTACCTCTGAACAAGCTTCAACCTGGAAGTGGGATGTGATGTGTTTCTCCCTTGGAGTGCCGTCATTGCTGTTAGTTTCCTTTGATTGTGGAGGTCAGATGTAAAACCTGGACCAGTTTCTTGAAAGTTCTTGTTTCCTGGATTGAACTGAACTTTTCTGAAACTGAATTTAGATAAATATGGACTGGAATGCCAGGTGCAGACATTTCACAACCTGGTTCCTTAGTTTGAGTTCTCAGCATTTAAAAACTAGTGAATAATTACTTATGTGTAATGGAACTTAAATATAACTGAAGTAAAACCAAACTGTATAGTTTAACTTCTAAAATGACTTCCAAAATAAATTGAACTTTTCTACTCTTTAATGCTGGGGGATATGACATCAATATATAATAAACAATAGTAGTAATGATGATAATAATGATGGTCACTGTTAACATGCAAAAACAAAAGTCTATAATTAATTCAGTTCCTCGAATCATGCAATTCTACACTTTATATTTCTTTCTTAGTTTGTAATGCTTTCTCATCTGGAGGACTGCACCACAGCACACCAGCTGATCTAAATAGTGATGTCAGCCATTTCTCAATTCCAAGTACACCAAGTCTGAACTTGTGTACATTCTCCTGAGTCGGACTGGCCAGCATGAACTCCTGAAGATGCAGTTTGGACTTTCTGCATCTGGAGTATCTTTGTACTCAGTGGCATCACAGCTTAGCTGGCAGGCTAATGTGTATTTATAAAAGTCTACAGTTTAATTGAGCATAAAATAAACACTGAAATTTAATACAACTCAGAACAGACCATGGACTCTTCTGGCATATGTGTCTGACTGGTATTTTGTATGATTCGTTTTTAATGAGTTTTATTCTTTTGTATTTGGGCAGTGTTATAAATACAGTTTGGTGGAGGTGAAAACAACAACTTGGGAAACATTGGAGGAAATCTTGATCAGTTAACCACAAATTTGAAGATAGAAGAATTATATCCTGTGATATTATTATGCATAAAAAATATTCAAAATCCAAAGTTATAACGTTCTCTCCTTTGTTTTCTGCCATTGCTGCTGCTTGTTGACAAGAAATGCATTCTGTCCGAGTGTGATGATGGCGTTGGTTCTGAAAGAAACAAACCTCCGAGCAACTTGAGTTTGTTTTAAGCAGGCTGAAGCTGATGATGTGCTGGTGACATACTATTTTGCAAACATCCATATTTTCACTTAGTGGTTTACACAAGACATGACACTGCCTTAATCTTTTTTCCTTTGCCTCACTTGAATTTACACTTGTCAGCCATTGTGCTTTTTCCTGTGCACACTAAAACACACTGTAGAGGCTGAGGGTGAGTGCTTGGCCCAGGGGTGTCAAACTAGTTTTCATCAAGGGCCAGTTGTAAGACTGTGTTTTGTTTAAATGCAACTACTCCTTTACACAGTGTTAAATAATAGTTTCCGTATTGACTATTATTTATTCAAATAACAAATATTTTAAGGATTATGCACAGTTTTGCTTCCAGCCAAGAGGAAAGGGCACACTCAGACAGTTTTGTTTAAAACAAATTCATAACTCTTTTAAAGAAAGCAAAAGCTGTAAAATTGAGAACTTTGCAAGGCAACAATTTATATGGAGTAAAATATTGACTTGCAAAATAACTTTTTGTCATAAAAATTACAATTTAAAGGTGTAAATTTGTAAAATTATAATTATAATTTTGTTGTACTTTTTGCTGTAATTTTTTTTCTCTTTAATTATAATCACAACCTCATGTCCTAAAATATTTTTTGTGCCCTTTTTTGTAAATGAATTTTTTTTAGAATTGCATGTTATCATTGTAAGAACCTTGTAAAAAATGTTGTTTTAACTTAATATCACAACCTTTTGGTTAGAGTTTTGCAAAGTTGCAACTTTTTAACATGAAATTAAAGACAATTATACACCCTTTAAGCTCTCACAGGTGAAATGAAAACTCAAGTCCTACGGGCCAAATCTGGCCCGCAGGCCTCGAGTTTTGTTCCCAAACCTACACAATCAAATATGTCACCACTTTGAAGTGCGCCTGAATTAACATAAATACAGTAATACCGCAGTACAAGTTCTCTATGGTTGAAGCAGAGAGGAGCAGATGGTGACAAAGTTTAATATTAAAACGTGTTCAAAGGCTTGCAACATTTTTTGCTTGATGTTTAAATCAAGTGTGAAAAAGTTTAACATGACAACTGTTCTGTGCACGATTGTTCTCTGAGAGAGGAGGGGTTCATGCTTAGTGGTGTGAAAATAGCAGGGAACTGTGCTGTATGGAGCTCCACAGTAGTAAATTAGGATTGTAAAGTGATGAAAGTATGTGAGTGAGTTGTCAAGATGTATTTAGGTGACTAAACTATTCAGTGCTAGGGCTGGGCAATACGGTCTAAAAGCCACATCTATTATATATTTAGATATTTTCAATTTATATTTTTTCTTTTCTCTTAAAAAGAAGAATCAAGTTACAGAATACATATAAAAAAAATCTTGGAAGTATGTTTTTAGTTACTTATTCAACTTTATTAACAGAAGATGATTTCAGGTATTAGAGCAGTAAAGTTTAATGTTCACTTCAATACTTAATTTATTCTGAAGTAAATAATTCAGAAGTAACGGTGTTGTAAGAACCAAAACATTTTGACTGTATCTGTGGACTATATTTTTACCAATGCAAAATGCCACTACGTCTTATGATGTCTGTCCCGCAGGTCTACTTCCAGTCATTTGGGATACTGCAAGAAAATACTGCTGCTGCTGGTGTTACATGTGTGTTTTAAGGATGTTGCACACTTCTCCAACTCATTTAAGGTGCTAAAATAAATTAGTCATGCAGCCAGCTTCAGTTGCCCCAGGCTACTGACCAACTTTACACCAGACACTGGTATGCACGAAGCATACGTCACCCACTCAGCTGCACACCTCTGTTTAAGATACTTGAATAAATAAGCCGTAATGCTGCATTTAGTTGCCACAGACTGCAGATGAAGTTTAGAGCTGGAATTGGTTTAAATGATATTGGATGTAGTAGTTCCACCCAATTGAACTAACTTGTGTTTGTTTTTGGGAACACTTTTTGTGAAACTAATTAACAGTTAACAGTGAACAATGCTAAAAGCATCTTGAGTGGTTCCTGTATTAGAAAGGCCCTGTATAAGTACATTGTGTCCTTGTTGTTGTATGGCTCCTACGTTGTTGATGTTTAAAGAGAACTCCCGGGGAGGAGGAGGTGTTATAGAAAAATGGAAGGTGCTGGTACTGAGGTCAGCTCAGAGCTGGTTTAGCTTTGGAACCTTTTATACACACCATGTTATACTTTCCTGACTTTAAACGGTTTTAAAAATTATTTGTGTAGTGTCATCTATTTGTCTTTTAAATCAGATGGTTAATTTCCGGCGAGATACAACTGGCCAAACAATTAATTAAAAACTCATGTTATTTGGAACTCATAATGCAAGGTTTTAGACCATTTCAGACCTTTCTAAGCTTCATAGTCATGGTGGCGAGAGAAACTTAAGCTTGATGATTGGACGACAAGCACAGAAGAACTGGATGTGGCCCAGTGGGCTCTCTGCTTTTGTCAGTGTGAGCTTTTTGCTTTTACAGTATCAGACATATGTCTTTACAGTACATGATGCTGTTTTGACACTGAATTGTGTACATGAGGGAGGATTTCTGAACAGCTCCAGATGTCCGAAGTTGTGCCCTATAATGTTAGATTGGGTCAGAAAAGTGACCACTCAAAACAGATATCTTTATAGCATGCATCACATTGCGTCAGTACCATGGAGTACCAAAGGTACCAGTCACACCCAATCTTGACATGATAAATTAGCACACATTTCACACAGGCCTCTGAAAATACCATTAGTAGGCTCCAGTGCAGCCGGTAGTGGAGAGTCATTGTGGATAATTTGTCATCACTTACTCTGCCTCCAATTGCGTTGTTCAGTCCACAGTGTCATTCATTTTGGACAAACAGTACATCTCCCTTTGCCAATTGTTGCTCCACTGGTCTGCTGTCATTTCTTCTGTGCAGGCTGAGCAAGCCAACTGTCTGGTACTGTGAAACGCTACTGCACAAATGTTGTAAATAACTGATGGGGCAAACATTTTTTTTTTGTTTGGAATGTCCACCCACTTACTACTTCCTTGGTTTCAGTTTTCTGCTTTTAAAACGGATGACAATTGATGCAGAATTGGGCTTAAACGTGATTCAGGAGAGGATTTAAAAACAGGAAGTGAGTCAGCCTGTGATGAACAGAGGCACCTCATTCCAGAATTTCAGAGCTCTGACTAAAAATGTCCAATCACCTCTCTTCTTCCTCTATCTTAGAGACAAGTAGCGACTAATCTGTCGACCTGAGAGAGCGAGAGGGAACTTAAGGCTGCAGCAGGTCAGACAGATACTTGGAGGCAGGCAAGACTCTGAAGACATTTAAAAGCAAAGAATTTTGAAATCAAACAGCCCAAGAAGTAACGTCAGAACGGTTGTTTTGTGCTCATGTTTGTTATTGTGATTTAAAAGATGAGCTGCAGTGTTTTTAACCAGGTGTCATCGTGAAAATGGCATCTGGCTCTTCCCAAAATACAGTCCATGACACTAGTCTAAATGAGTGGTGATAAAAGCATGGATTTAAATCTCAAGATGATGCTGAGAAGGAAATGGCTTGACTTTGGTCACTTGTCTCAGATGAAAAAAGCTGGACCTGACCACTAATTTAATCTGAGATTTAAGTTTAAGGTCACTGTCCATTCTCTCAGGTTTGTTGCTGTCTGTGTCACGTAACGGTTCAAAAGTCCAAAGGACTATATCCTCAGATGGGCCTACTCCAGAGGTAGAGGGGGTGCCCTACGACAGAAAAAATGTAAAGACCCCAGTAAAGAATGGAGAGGACTTCCTAGGGGAGCCAGTTAATGGAGTCCTTCTCCAGATCCCTGGGTGAGCTTTGGGCTACAACAATAAAGCTCCTTCCGCCTCCTGATAAATGCACATTCAGAGGAGGAGCCCTTCACCACGACCACCATCTTCACTAAAAGGGTTCCTGCTTACCTCTCTGTTACCCCCCTTTTTATGTGTGTTTGAGAGTATGCGTTTGTGTGTTTCATTCTTTTCTCTTTTTTTTCCCATTTTTGGTCCTCTTCACATCCTGTCTTTAAGGGCCAGTTTGGCATCGAACTTAAAGGAATTCAAGGAACAGGATAGAGCTGAACCACACAGGTGCAAGAGATTTTATTCCAGCAACACTCTGGTAATGGAGGAAGAGAATACAGGTCAAAAAGGAAAAAAGTGACAAGCAGTGAAGAGCAGGAAGGGAACAACTGAGGAAGACAAAGACCCGAGGAAGTGTAGGCTGGCTAATTTATGTCAGGATGGTGTAAAAAAGGTGGGAAAAGAGAAAACAGGTGACGTGACAAACAATTAAGATCATTAAAATTCAAGCTTTGATTAGTCACTGATCCTGTCTTTGTTTAGCTTATAAGAGAAATTCCTGGGTTAGTGGTGAAAACCACCATTAAAGCCAGTGAGCGGAATTTAAGCAAAGTTATTCAAATAAAAAAAATCTAAAGTCTGTGGGTTTTATGGAACTCTTGAACACACCACACAAACATACTTTCTGTTTTATCATCTTAGAGTTGACAAATATTATATTAAAATTATTTGAAAGATTTAACCCTCTGCAAAATTTGTAAAATATTACTCTTGCGCTTGTGTGTGTGTGTGTGTGTGTGTGTGTTTTCTCTGGGTTTCTCCACACAGTCCAAAAACATGATTTTTTAATGCTAATTTGGAACTAAATCCTGCCTAGACTTCATTTACATTAACTATAATGCAATTTAATCTACAGGAGTAATTATAGAAATAAATCTGTCTTATTAATAAATTGATCTAGTAAATGTGTGTGTGGCAGTGCGAGAAAACTGCTTGTGTTGTAAAAGTGTCTTAAGTGGTCACTGGACTAGAAAGAAGATATAAAAGCACGTTGTTGTTGCATTAAAATACATCCACATGTGTGCCTCCAATTAATTCAAATGTTGTCAATTAACCAGAAGCTTCCAAAGTCATGACATCATCGTCAGGGCTTTTCCTAATTGTTTAAAGTCATAGCAATCTGAAGAAAGTAATAAAAACTATTCTGTCTCAGTGGCCTTTAGCAAATAGAAATAACTTTTCTAATCCTAAGTGATGTAAAAGAGGAAAAGTTTATTCTGATTTAATGTCAAATAGAAAGAAAAAGAGGATTGTGTCTCTTTTAAAATCGCACATGTAAACATGTGGTTTCAACTATGGTGCACAAACAGATACGTTTTAACCCTGTTTCTGATAAAGTTAAATGCTGTGTAAAAAGAGAAATTATAAAATAAACAAAGACAAATTATAAACTAGACTAGCTAACTCGCAACAAGTTGGCGTCATGGGTAGGTAAAAAAAACAAACAAAAAAAAAACATACAACATCCAGAAACCTCTTTCATTGGAGACTAACTAACTAAAACAAGATACTGTCATGTGATCTGAAATTGTAATTTGAAGTTGTCACAGATACGTTTTCCTCCAGAATAATGAACAGAGCGAGACTGTCCAGACTGGCATCAGCAGACTGCTGAAATACCAGCGTCTGTAATGGAATATTTGTACACATATCAAGGAAACTTGCACACATTTGAAAGCACCAATACTATTGACTGATAGGCCTCGTAGCAAAATAACCTGTCGCATTTTCAAGAAGGACCAATGCTTACTTTAGCAAGACAACGGTAAGTTATGTACTACACATACTGTAATGCAGTAAAACATCCAGAGTCCATTCCAAAACAGTCTATAAAATACTTTACAGCTGAAATTCAACATAAATCAGGAGTGGAAAAGAAAATATTTTAATTACAATCTCATCTATTTTTGAAGTGACATTCAGGGTTTGTTAAGTTAAAAAAATAAAAACTACATTCACTTTGCTGTTTTTTGTTTTTTTAAACATATGGACTAATAGAAGCTGGATGAACAAGTTCAAAGTAAGTTCACATAGGAAAGTCTTAGAATGACGTCTGTCAGAGTCAACCAGGAACTTGCTGCACGGGTACTGTGAAGATAGGAAAAAAGGTCATGCAGGGCAAATTAAGAAACTTGGGAAAAAAGAGGAAGTACGAAGAGGAGTGAAACCACTTAGAGCGATAACAGCAGGCCAGAGCAGGCAGCGGCAACTGGGTGGAATAAAACGGTTGGTAGGTGGAGAAGGAGGAGGGGATGATGCGCTTTAAGGAGCAAGAAAGTGATAGAACAAGACCAGGGCCTTTCCCATGCAAAGGGGATACTGGGAAACAGAAGGTAGCACTGAGTGCAGAAGTAAAATCACTCAGCAGATGGGCAGAAACGTCACATCGACCTGAGATCAACTTCTGCAAGAATAAACCTTTTTTTTTCTTTACGAAAACAGACATCTGTGACCTTAAACCAACAGACCCACTAATCTGATCACAGAGGAAGAGTGTACAGTCGGCTCAGGTCCCGCCGCCTCGATTCTAGTTACAGTAGGTCTATGGTGGTGGGAACCCTTGGGAGGTCCGGGGCTGTTGGGAACTCTCGCCTCTTGTTAGCCACTACATGGCTATGGTCTTTGATCAGCTCAGCTGACTGTTAAGCTCAGCTTAGTGCAGCAGGGGTCTGGAAAATCTGGGGAGAGGGAAAGGGGTGGGGGTGGGGGGTGGGAGGGGGGGGACACTGGAGACAGGGAGTAAGTGATGGCACCCATTGAACCATTAATTCTTTGATCAGGGCACGAAGGAGGGAAGCAGAGACAGAAAGGATTGGAAGAGCTGATGAAATGAAGGGTCTCCTTCCATTCCTGCCTCGACATTCAAACACTTTATGCTCTCCCATCTGCAGGAGGTTCTGACCCATCTGCTGAACTGAAACCAGGCATGAAAGTAAGGTTGACCACGGCAAGTTTTGTAAACAACAAGATGAAAAGAATTAATGGAACAGTCTTTAAGAGTCACAAGATGTTCAAGACTTTTATGAAACATTCCTGGAAAGTGCTCTCATTAACATTTTCAGGCAAGATCAGAAGCAACTGTGCCAAACTTTAACTGTCAAACTGTTGTTCTTTTCCACATTTTCAGTGTTCAATGCTTCTTTGTCACCGTGCTTGTGGGTACCGTCTGCTATGCAGGAAACATGCTCTGTCCAACTCTGTAATGGGCAGAGCCAACAGTCTCTTCAGGGCCACTTGAGATCAACCAGAGGACCTCTTCTTGGTGTGCAGATATACATTATTCATTTCTGTGCTTAATTTGCATACGTTCAGACAACACACTCTTATGTTAGCTCTCTGCATGAAAGTCATTACCAGGAAAAGCTGCGTACATGGTAGTCACAGTGTAGAGCTGAGCTCTACATGGTGCATGGGGACACTTCTCCAGTAACTAACGCCGAGAGATATTAATTATATAGCGTCTTCCAGGCTATACTAATGTCCTTCCTGCAGGATGAAAAGAACTGCTTCATTGAATCATTTCTGCATATTTCTTCTAATTCACTAATCTACAACCTGTGTTGTTACATAATTTTCCTCCAGTTTTGTTTACATGTCCACATGTGTCTCTACGTGGTCATGGAAACACAAGCTAATCTGATAAGCCCCTGGTGTGTGTGTGTGTGTGTGTGTGTGTGTGGGTTTGAGACTGTGCAAACCAGATTTGGTGGTTTCCTGTTTGGGGAGGGTAATTTCACAGAGATAAGAGCGGAGCATCATGAAGTGATGTGTCCACACCAGTAATGATCTGAAAACGCAATCCAGGAATCTCTGAGTGAAAGTAAGAGTCGTGGGTTGAATTGTTACCTGTTCAATATTATGATATGGAAAAAGAAAAAACAACAACAAACAAAAAAGAAAGGAACAAAGGTATTTCTTACATTCATTTTAACTTTGAATTTTTTTTCTCCTCCCATCAGTTTAATTTAATTTGTCATCATTGTACATCATTTAGTAATTCATATTATTCACTTTTTGCATTATGACTTTTACAGCGTTTTAATTCTTCTATTCCTGCTCACAACATTTGCAAATGTTCAAGCATTGAGAATATCAATAAAAGTTTTAATTATTTTGTCCCATTCCTCGTCCACACACGTAGCCTATTGTATCCAACGCTGTGTGTCCATCATTGTTGCATTTTCCTTTTGTTTGTTAACTTTCCGTACATCTTCTATTTGTTTGGTGGCTTCAGGATTCTGTTTCTGCTTTTTGCCGATGATGTGATCGTGTTGAGCCCTGACATCTAGTTCTGGCTGGAGTGCTTTGCAGCTAAGCATGAAACAACAAGGAGAATCAGCACTTTCAACTCTGAAGCCATTTTCAGTCATAACAGGCTGGAATGTTCTCTGACGGTTGGGAGTTGAGATGCTGTGAGAGGAGGAGTTAGATTATCTTGGGGGATATAAGTGGAGGAAGAATGAAGATTAAAAAAACAATTGGTGTGGTGAAGACTGCAGCAATGCAGTCTCTGTACTAGTCTGATGTGGTGAAGAGCTGAGTTTAAAGACAAAGCTCTTTGTTTACCAGTCTTTCTTACCCGTATCTATGGTTACTAACTATGGATTGTGAGTGAAAGAAAATATTGCATATTCAAGCAGGTGAGTTTTGTGGTTGGAATCTCCATTAGAGAAAGTGTAAGAAGCTGAAGTGGTTTGGGCATCTGGGTAGGATGCCCCCTGGACACCTCTCTGGAGATGCATTTCAACCATATTCAAGCAGAGGGAGGTCTTGGGGCAGACCCAGGACATGCTGGAGAGATTATATCTGTTGGCTGGCTTTTGAATTCCTCAGTATCCTACCGGAAACACTGGCGGAGGTCCGGGTTTCTCTACTTAGGCTGCTTAAGTAAATGGATGGATGTAAGTCTGAAAAGAACCAGTCAAAATATTACAAAAGTTTAAAGCGGAATATAATAGTTAGTGTTATGTGTAGTGTCGGGTTGAGTGTAGCGGAGGCAGGTTACACACAATGTAAATAAAATTAATAAATAGTTGTATTCTATTCAATTCAATTCCAAAATACTTTTTTGATCACAGAAGGGAGATTCAGTTATTCCAGTAGTCATCCGGATTTAATTCTCTTCAAAGATTGATTGTAGAAAGTTATAGCAGCAAGTATCTCCTGATGAGGTCTGAGTTGCAGCAGATCTGAAGAATCCTCTGACTGAAGACTCTGTAGATGAATCTCTGCTGTGTAGAGGATGTTCAGGTTGTCCATGATGGTTTTCATTATCTGAACCAATCAGCTCCAGAGGCTCCTGAACAGATCCAGCCTTCTTCATCAGTTTGTACAGCTTCTTTCAGTCTCTGGCTCTGATGCTGCTCCTCCAAGAGATGACTGCAGATCAGACTGAACTCTCCACAACAGACTTATAGAAGATCTGAACATCTGTCTGAAACACTGAAGGACCTCATCTTCCCGAAGAAGTAAAGTCTGCTCTGTTCGTTCTTCTAAACAGCATCAATGTTGCATCTCCAGTCCAGTCTGCTGTCCAGGTGAACACTGAGCTTTTTCTTCTCCTCCACCACCTCCACTTCTTCTCCATGATGGAAACACTGTTTGACATAAACCTGGTTCTCCTATAATCCACAATCACCCCCTTTGTTTTGTTCACATTAAAGATTAAACGATTGCCTCCACACCATGCCACAGTGGTCCACCAGTTGTCTATCCCCAGTCTCTGGTCCATCACTAATACAACCCTCAACTGCAGAGTAATCTGAGTATTTCTGCAGATGACAGGACTCTGTCTGATACTGGAAGTCTGAGGTGGACAGAGTGCAGAGGAGTGGTATACATTACACTTTTTCACAGTGACTAAATCATCTGACCCGGTCCCTAAACTCATGTTTAGTCAAAAACCATAGGTACCAGGGAGATGAAGCGTAATCATGTGCAAAACATTTTATTGAGTTTACTATTTGTAACTGGTTTGAAAGATGAAACAAATGGTGCAATCTGTCTATGATTTGTTCAAAACACAAATGACAAGACAAGGCTCAGACTCAGTGGTTAGGGCGGGATACCCATGCAGGAGGCTACTCATTAGTGGTTGCAGGTTTGAATCTTGGTCTGTGACCCTTTGCTATGTGTCTTCCTGTCTCTCTGGCCTGATTTCCTGTCTGCTTACTAGATCCAAAAATACCCCCTGTTAAAACAATAAAAAGAAAATGTAGCTACGTGCTCATATTGTGGCATGTTCTGCTTCAGGATTCCCTCTCTCACAGTGACCTCAATATCTTGCTCTCTCATTGGCTCTAGCTTGAACATGGCTTTTCCAAATGGCTCCAAATATTAACCATTTTACAGGTCTGCAGTCATCAATGGCTCATCTAAGCATCAGTGAATGTCTTTAACAAGTCTTTGAGCTGTTCATTCATAAAGATGCAGTGCTGACCTCTGGCCAGTGTCCATATGCTGATTTGCCTCCGAACCATCAGTGTACTCTAAGACTGGCAAATGTGGCCTGAAATAGTGTAGTCTGAAAGCACCCTAAGGGGTCACAAGCACTGGGCTGTCACAGTGCCAAGCCCAAGCCCAAGCCCAAGCCCAAACCCAAGCCCAGTTAATATGGAGGGTTTTGACAGAATGGGCATCAAATGTAAGATATAAGATACTGGGGATTTTTCAGTGTATCTGAAAACTCCTGTCATTTATTTATGATGACTTCCTACTGACCTCACGCTCAAACAAAAGTGTTTCCCTTTTCCATCACAACAGAAGCAATGGTAGAGAGTTGTTATGATTCAAAAAATGGGAAAGGCCTCCTAAGACCCACTGAAGCCCCCTCTCCTCCCTGTACTCATGGACCTGGGCTTGTTCTGCTACTCTTTCATCTCTTCTCAGGCTCAGCTGACCTCTGCGTCCTTATCACATCTCACCCCAATATGTCAAACTCCTCATTAAACACCACAATCCTAAACACATGGTCACAATTACACATACACCACACCAAAATATCCAAACTGACTTTATAGATGAGAAATGACCGGATAATAGCAAACAATCAAAAAAATAGGGTGGAAATGAATGTATGTTATGAAGCGGCTGGATAAGCAGGGTCACATGCGTGTTCACATGCTCTGGTGTGTGTAATGTTATGGTGGAGCAAGTTCAAGTATAAGGTTGAAGTGATGTTTGCAGGGTAACTGTTTTTAAGTAAACTGAAAAGAGCTATGAGAATGGAGTTTTATGTGTTAAGTTTCATCTGTGCCACAACACACACAATATCCTTAATCTGATAACACACAAACAAATATAACTGAATGTGCTTTCATTAAATACACGCATGAGTATTTTCAGTAAATCACTGGAGAAGCAAGCAAGTGAAGCCACGGATTACTTCCACTGGAGCCTAATAAATGGAATTATTTTGGGAAGAGTGGTTTAGAGCTACTTTGCCAAGTTTGCTTTTTATAATAAGCATCTGCTGTTGAGAACCATGCAGAGGAGACAGGAGATCGCTGAAGACAAATATTTGGCAGTAGCAGACCTGCAGATGGAAAAGATACTGTAAAATTTGTATCTTTTAGATACCCATCAGTCCACATTTAGATAAACTTCATCGCACAGTGGCTAGATGGTGAAGACTTGAAAACGGGCAAATATCTCTGTTCATGAGTTTACCTTATGCATATGCATAGTTTAACATAAAAAAATAAATGGAACATAATAAAACATTAAAAAAATAAATAAAACAATAAATAACAAGAAGAAACTGGTGGAGGCCCACAGCAGCCCTGATGTATGAATCAGTCATTGGCCCTGAGTAGAGAGCGGAAAGACTAATTCTGTTTACTGTTTATTTTACAGAAAAAGAGGAAAAATGAAAAATATTAAGTCGTTAAAATACATCGCGCTGTGACCGACCAAACAGGTGACTCCTATTTAAGGATGAAGGCATCAAATGTTGTACATGCTGGTTAGAGTGCATTTCTCTGTAAATCTGAATTCCAGAAATCATGCAGAAGAACAGCATACTTTGATTAAAAAGTTGATTAGTGAGGGTTAATCATAAGCAAGTGTGGAAAATTGACAGGCTATTTAGCTAAAATGCTCTTAAACGCTTAAAAATAGCAACCAAAACCAGAAAGTCGACAATTCAAATGAACGAACAACTAAGACAATGATCAGCTCCAGGAAGATCTGCACACACCAGTTCAAGCTAAGAGCAAGGGGCCCCAACAATGTCCCACTGTTGAAAAAAACAACATGTGTTGAAGAGTTTACAACATGCCATGAAACACACTGACTGACCTAACAAGAAGTGGTGCCACATTTTGTGGACAGATGAAAGCTGGATTGTTCTTTTTCGGTCTCGGGGCCACAGACAGTTTATCAGACGACCCCCAAACACTAAAATCATAAGTTACAGTAAAGTACAGTGTGTGTGAAAGTGAAGCATGGTGGAACAAGCATCATGATATGGGAATGTTCCTCATTCTACAGTATTCATGGCACCAAAATGTAAATGTTAATGAACTGAACACTATGTAAAGCTCAAAAAGGACATAACTCACTGACATCAACTTGTCATAAAGGTCAAGCATGGTGGAGGAAACATCATGATTTGTACTTGCGTTGCTTCTTCAGGGCCTGAACATTTTCCACTATTGAGCAGATAAAGAATTCTCAAGTTTACCAAATTCTAATAATATCAGGGTGGTTGTCTGGCTGCTGAAGCGTATAAAACGTTTGAAGATGCAGCAGAACCATAACCCAAAAAGCATCAAAGTAAATTCATGAGAGAAGATCTTCAGAAAAAGACAACTAAAGCTCAGAAACACAATTAAATGAGCTCAAGAGAGCTGTCTCCAGATATCCTCCAAATGTAACTGAGCTGAAGCTGCTTAAATTCTCTATAAACATTGTGCAGATTTGATCCAGAGCAACTGAAAGTGCTTGTTTGACAGAACTGCTATCAAACAAGATCCATGAATCCATGATTTTCCAGAAGGTTTACATCCTTTTTCTTGCCATCGTAGGTAAGAACATGTTTATTGTGTAGATAAGCTGTGTAATGTGACTGAGTGTGTGCAGGGTGGGGGTGAGACATGTCTCTTACAGATGTGAGTAAACGGCTGTGTCTCTGAGAGCAAGTGTGTCAACAGTCTAATTGGCAGAATCAAATCATTGAGTTAGTCTGGAGTGAATTGAAGCTAATTTAATGAGCTGAGTTGAAGGAGAGCTGATAGCCAGAGCAGCTGTGGGAAAAACAGGTTTCTGCACTCTCCACAGACACAAAAGGCTGGAGTGTGTCTGTGGGTACAGCTAGTGAGTACGTAGAGTCTGGTGAACTTTCGCTCGCTCTCTGCGTCTCTGTCCTCATTTGTTGGGGTTGCCGTGGTGATGAGGGGAGGCTTGGTTTGGCTGCCCATAATTTCCTGAGAGCCTGTGTGGATGTGACATGTCCTTTTCAGCCATGGTATTGTTTGGATGCTGATTTATGAGCATCTGTTGCACTTTACCACCACCTCCTCTGCATCTCCTGCTGGGGGTGGCAAACTTTTAAGGGATGAGTATATCCCATATCCAATTAAACAGCTTACTGGAGTTTTGCTCGGACATGTTTGACTAAACATTTTCAGCTGGGTTTAAACAATGTTGGAAGAAAATGTATAAGTGTGGTTTTACCTATGATGCTTTTTTCCCCAGAGCAGCATCTTGTGCCTTTTCTTCCTCTCTCCGTTTGAAAAGGCCCTGACTCTCCCCGGTCAGCCCATCCCACTCCCCTCCTCGTAGGCGTTCCTTAGACACAGCAGAGTCCAATCACCAGCCAACCCTTTTCCCCATCCCTTCATGGTTCATGGCCTGTTGTGTTCACATGTTCCGTTTTCCCTTTTTGCTTTTTTCTGCTCCCCCTCACTGAGCCACTTGAGCCCAGAACAGATGGAAAGATTGTAGCGGGGGGGGGGGGAATAAGTGCAGCAGAGACAAAGAGAAAGAGCTGGAGGAAGCCATGCAGAGAGTGAAGCAGCCCAGCGACGATGCTTGATGAGTTCTGTCACTGGCCACCTAAAATTCTTCCTTACACAGAGGGACCAAGGAATCAGGCAGAGCTGCCTTGAGGAGGAGACATCAAGTCATTTTCCCAGCTGAAGGGCAAAAACCACCATCAGGACGTGGAGAGGAAAAGAAAGAGAAAGTGGGGAAGAGAACTCCACAAATGTGAGTCAAAGCAGAGAGGCAGAAGGAGATGCTCAGAGGGACCAGATAGTGAAAAGACAAGTCGAGCAAGTAGCAGGTGTGCCAACAAAGACTCATCAAAGAGTTGCCTAATTTAAACCAGCTGCAAGTAAAGCGGAGTGGATAAAGAGCTAGATTATTTAGATCAGTGAGGTACAGAGCTACAGTAGAATGGCCAACTCAGGTCTCCAGTTGTTAGGCTATTTTCTGGCATTGGGCGGCTGGATTGGCATCATCTCCACCACTGCACTGCCGCAGTGGAAACAGTCATCCTACGCTGGAGATGCTATTATTACAGCCGTAGGCCTGTATGAGGGTCTGTGGATGAGCTGTGCCTCGCAGAGTACGGGACAGGTGCAGTGCAAGATCTTTGACTCCATGCTCTCGCTTGACAGTGAGTATGACATTTGAATTTGACTTTGTAAACACTCATAGAGACACATAAACTTGTACTGGCTTTTGCATCCTCCAATCACAATGATTCCCCATCATGGGTGGCTTAAAGAATTTCTCTTACAACTTATTTAACCTACCCATTTCCTATACATACTATACTCACTTCATCAACAGGCAAGAAGCTGGGTGAAACCAATTTAAAGACCTTACAGTCTGTGCTCTTCTTTTTTAAATGTAAGATGATTTTGTAAGTTGAAGTCGAATACAGCACAAACAAAAAAACAAGTGATATTTACTGAATGAATTGTGAGAAAATGTGTCATAGAGTAATTTAAATTCAAGCCAGCCAAAAATTAATTAATGAATTAAACAACAACAACAACAACAAAAAAAACCTTCATCAGCACCATAGAGTGAAATATTTTCATTTGCTCTTCATCCTTCAAACTGTTTTCCCTCCAGGCTGCCCTCATTTCATTTTGTTATTTTTATCTTCATCAACCTTTTGCTCTTAGTCTGATTATATTTTCCAGAGGAGTGTCTTCGGTGTTGTAGTACCACTCACAGCAGGTACTGGAGATTCCTCCAATCACGCACCCACACTCCAAAGTGCTAAATGCTGTCTGAGAGGCAGAAGTTCCAAAGCTGTAAATCTCAATTGAATTTCTGGATGTTTAATGAAGTTCTATTCACGTAATGTGTGAGAAGTGGCAGAGGGTGAGGAATGTGGTGTTCGGACATGAATTACCTCCGAAAATGAGCCTCCTGTCATCTCCAATTTGTAAGCAGAACCTAGTGACTCATAATTAATGGCATGCAGATTATATGAATCCATCCATCTGCTGTCTGCCTCAATCATCCTATTAGAGATTCTAATGAAAGGCTGTGGAGGTGGGAGAGTTGGGGGGGGGCTCAGTCAAAAGGCAGTTTTCACAAAAAACAATTAGTTTTTTTTGCGGTTTGGCTCGTTCTTGTGAGACTCATCCTTAAGAATGACAAATGGCCCACTTTCTTAACACTTTGATGACTTCATTACATGACTAATTACAACACGTATTTAGAAGGTAATTTGTGTAACAAGGTTTCCAAACTGATCTCCAATCTCCTTTGGTTCGTTGCAGCAATAAGAACAGCGTATTGTCCTTTCACATGAATAGGGACTGTTAGGAGAAGAAAAGGGCAGTGTTGAGCTAAAGACCAGAGATATTCCCAGAATGCGCTCTGTCTTCCCCACACGCACGCATTGTTCCATTTGTTCATTAACACACCCAGTGAACACAAACTCAGACGAAAGACAAATGCCACAGGAACCCATCTGAACCACTTATCTAGACGCTGAGACCAAGCATCCTTCTGCATGTTCATTCAGGTGTTCTTCTTGACAGTTTGTGCGTCTGGATTCAGAGAAGATACTGCACATTTGAATTAAACTGTGATTTATTCCATCATGAAAAGTTCTGAAGGAACACATCTTCCCCTGGATTCATTCGCAGCAGGGGCAGCATGTGATGGGGGCTAAAATTGTTCAGCAGACTGTGTGCGCTCTGCTGATGTGGCCAAGCAAACAAAGTGGAAACTGCTGCTGGTTTACAGAACCTTTTTTCCTGAGGAGAAGATGACATGGTATGAGGTGTCATGACATAAGATGTCGGGATAATAGGCAGCTGAGAAGGTGGAATGTTTTCTCATAACAGGAGGGTGTGGATGGTGGTGCTGAAAGGACAGTTCTTTCCATACAGAAACTTTTAAGCACGGAGTTGAGGACACACTGACCTTCAAATGACACATCTGTGTAAGAGGCGCAGGCTGTGATTTTTCCCATAAAGGGTAATCCTATATCTTTAACTTACACATATGATTGTCTTATGAATGACAGTATTAGCATAACATATTTGATAATCTGGATTAGTAAATCTGCTCAGTCTTTGCAAAGTAGTGATTCATTTGTCTTGTATAAGGCAGATATTATTCTGAATATTTCAACCTTTCTTTCAAACAAATAATGTGAGACTGTTTTAGATAGTTAAGTTTAAAGCTATTTGCTGTAATTAGTGACTATTTTCTCGTTTTTTTTTAAATTTTATTCCTTCCTACTTTGTGGAAAGTGGGCGTGGGACTGAGCTATGATGATACAATATCATAGATTAATTTTTCACAGATTTTGGACGACAATGCAGCTCTACAGCACAGATGAATACAGCTAAAATAGATAAGACCAGGCTACACAAGTAACTTGTATGATCAATTTATTGTAAGTTTGTGTCTTTTGATAATTGAGCCAGTCATAAGAGAACGTGAGGTTGCGGGTGCTTAAAGAGAGAAACACCAGCAGCTGATCTGTTTTTTTTTTTCAACATATATCTCTATACATCTCTGATTTTTTCTTTTCTTTTCTTCTTGACCCTTTAGGATAATTACAGATCTAAACAATACAAATTGCATATGTACATGTTAAATTTAAGCTTGGCTAAATGAAATATGTGATTTGAGTTTGAGGAAAACTGAATGGAAAATACCCAGAGGTGTTAAACACAAGTGTAGTGTTTGAGTTATTTGGTGAATGGGAAACAACGTTCAGAAGAGTCACAAGTGACCTCACAATGGGATCTTACAGTGCCTTCACATAGCATACAACACACAGAGCAGCAGGCCTACACACTCTCTGAAGGCTTGTGGCTGGCAGTGCCAGTCTTGGCACTAGAAAGAGAGGGCCTCGTGGGTGAGCCGGCCTACTGCCACCTCCCTCCCTCCTCTCCTTTCTTTCCTTCCTCCCTCTAGTCTTTCTTCAAACCGTAAGGGCTCAACTGGCCACTACAGACTGAAACCAGCCAAAACTGTGTCATTTGTTCGAGACCCCCCACATCAACTCTTAAAAGTCATACTTTTCACTCTTGAGGACCATTCAGAAACTCCATCAAAAGGAGCTGCGTCAAACCATAAATCAGACTTCAAAGATCATTCTTTCTCTTCCTGCCACCATAAATCGCTTCAGATCTGCCTCCGTAAAGCTGCACCATGACTGCGTGTACTTCTGTGACAATGACAAATAGTGACTTTGACTCTCTGTTCAGACTGTTGCTCAACAACCCTTTGAAGTGGATGCCCATTTCAGCTGATATTCACGGTACACCCTGGACAGGCTGCCACTCCACCACAAGGTCACACAGAGTAAAAACAAGCAAGCATGTTCACGTTTATGCACCATTTAAAGTCACAAATTAACCTTACACAGATGTTTTTGGACTGTGAGTGGAGATACAGGAAAAAGCTGTAACCTTCTAGCTGCGAGGTGCACTTTTTAACCACAATTCAGTTCAGTTCTGAGACATTTTATATCCATTGGCTATCTTATTTTAAAGACTTTGCAAAGCAGTGAAAGTGAAAGTACTATTTTTCTTGCCTAATTTTATTGGTTATCTTTTTTCTGTAGCCGTGAGATGCTTTTCAGAACCCCAGAAAATATGTTTACGCTTCCATTCAGCTCTTGTATTTAGATTGAATATTTTTGGAGCTAAGAAAAAAAAAAATCAATTAAAATGAATACAAATCTGTTAGTTTGTTCAGTTACATATTACATTGTTTTTGATCATAGTGGGATCTCATCCCGCTTGTTTTATTTGAAATACCCATACTCAGTATCTTCACCGATGTTGTGCACCTCGCACTGGCTCAACGCGTCGCTGCGCAGCGGCAGTAGAAGCCTGTAGTGCCTGATTACTGAGGAGACGGCCCCTTGAAAACAATCTTGCTTTGTAACAAAGCTACACTAATTCCACTGTGTGAAACATGTAAACCAGGACCTCCTACAGCTGCTCCGTGCCAGAGAGTTTCATCTGTCTGTTCCGCCTACTGCCGTTGCATGTATACAGACATTGTGCACTTTTACATATGTGTGTGTATGTGTGCAGTTATGACTAAATTCGTTCCTCCTACTAAGTTATGTGTGGGTTGAGGCCTGTGTGGGCAATGCATTACATTTTTCAAAAAGCAAAACCACAGTGAAATGATGTGGAGACGATTTTGGAGGGTCACTTTAGGTCCCAAAGTTTGGCCTAGAAAGTTGGAATTACCCTGCTCTGGAAACTGGGACTGTGGTTTACTTTCCTAATGAGCTTCTCTAAATACATGTGGTCTGCCATCAGTTCTACACAGCAACTGTATCATCATTCTTTCATAATTATCTCTTTAAGTGATGGACTGAAAGACGGTTTGTTTTCTCATCTCACCACCTTCCTCCCTCTCTTATCTTCTGTTGTATCATTCACTCATCCTCCGCTCTCCCCCGGGCCTTCGCCTCCTCCTTTCATCTTCTTTATCTAGTCCACATCCAGACATGCCGGGCGCTTATGGTGGTGTCAGTGCTGCTGGGCTTTATGGGCATCATTGTAAGTGTGGTGGGCATGAAGTGCACCAAGGTGGGCGATAACAACCCATCTACGAAGACCCGCATTGCTGTGACTGGAGGCTCTCTCTTTCTGCTTGCAGGTAGAATTGCTGCTCATCATGAGTTTTCTTTTAATTGATTAATTCATTTTTTTGTATTTGTATCATTTGAAAGAAAGGTATATGTATCATCTCTCCCTATTTAGCTAGATTTAGCAGGAGTGGTCATCTAGTGTGATGTGGCTCTGCTGGGAAATTAAAGTCCTTCCTGTAAACAGGAAGTGGTCATTTTAACCTCCAACCGCAGATATAAACCTTTATCGCAGAGGCGAAGATGATCTAAACAAGGAGTCCTCGCCAATCCATGGGTGTAGTTTTGTAGCTGAAAAGAAACATTTGCCATATTTCTGTGTCTCATGCTTGTTTCTGCTTCCGTAGGTCTCTGCACACTGGTGTCTGTGTCCTGGTATGCCACACAAGTCTCTTACCAGTTCTTCAATCCAAACACGCCGCCCAACGCCAGGTATGTAGTCCTTCTGGCAAGTGTTGTAGGCCTCTTAAATACAAAAACAAAACAGCTGAAATTTTTATAAAACACATTTTAACAGCATTTTGTTATATGTGCCACTCTTTTCATATAAATAAAAAGAAAACAATAGCGTGACTTTTATTGTTATTAAGACTAAAACTATTAATTAATTAATTATTAAAGTTGCTATCCTTAGTTTGATCTTAGCTCAAAAAACAAAACAAACAAAAACAAAAAAACAAAAACAAAACACGAACTAGATACCAAGGCAGAAGGTATATTCAGGGGTAACCAGACATGTCATTAAGGAAACAGCACATTAAACATTAAGACCTGGAAATGCACCTTGAAATCTCAGCCCAAACTAGACCATATAGACCACTTTGTAGAGCTTGGGCACCTTCATCTCTGATATAGTCCAGAAACTGGTCCCAAATGTGAAAAAACTGAAACGGTTTGTCCTTGAGCCAGAAGCTGATAGCTTCCAAGGGAATAAGCTCCACAACGCATCAAAATCAATGTGAGACTGTCAGAAGAGAACGTGTCTCCTTGAGCTAAACAACAGCACCTTGAGCAGCCTCAGTGAAGGGGTGCAGAGGTTGAGAGCTCCTGATCGTACGCCCAGGATGCAGAAAACAGGTTCCAGGGCAAGTTTTTTCACAAATATAAAATCAATTTCTTTACATATCTTGTTCCAAAAGTGGAAATATGTACCTTCAACAATTGTACATTTATTACAGTACTTAGAAAGCAAAGGACTGGATGCATTCCTCTTCACCAGGACAGTCTGAAGCCTGTGAATAACCCTAAATTGCAACTCCTTGGCTTTGTTGGTAAATAAGTAACCCGTGGAGCCAGACCAAATACTGTCCCGCTCATCATCTGTGATAGCCTCCCCAAAGTCTGCTTCCCAAAGGGCCCTGGCACCAGCCGTGCATTCAGTGGAAGACATTGACAGGGCCCCATAAAACCTGGAAATCGTTTTTTTGGTGTCTGGATTTTTGAAGGCCTTCTCCACAGCTGAGAGTGAAAACCCCTTAGGATGTAAAGTAATAGAAGTGATAAAGCTGCATATTTGCAGGTATCTAAACTAGGTATCCTGCAGAATATTGTATTTCTCTCTCAGCTGATCAAAGGACATCACAGTGCCATTTGTCAAAAAGTCACCTATGGTCCTTACACCCTACTGGACCACAAGGAAAAGGCGTGGTCTATGAAGCCTGGAGGGAAGTCTGGGTTTAGGTGAATGGGCGTGAGGGAAGATATGCTGCCTTCCTGTGTTTCCAGTTTTTTTGTTAGTTGTCAGACCTTTAAAGTATTCAGTAATAAAAAGTTGCCTTTTACCTTCAGCTGAACCCATTTCTTAGATGAATACAGAATGTTACGGAGAGGGATAGCGGCCACTGGGGCAGCTGAATTTGTAGATATATTTTAAACTTGTAGCACTAGCACACCTAAATGTAGAGTTTGAATCCTGATCCACCTGTCCAAACCAAACATACATGAGCAGGCCAGATGGCTGTGGAACTAGCAAGCCCTAAATCTGATAAAGTGAAACCAACTATGATCATCAGCGCAGTTGACCTACCACCAAATGAATAATGACGATGTTCCAATTCAAAAACCTGTAAAGCACTATAACCTGTAGAGCTACACCCCTGCTTTCCATTATAGGGAGACGTCTTGGATTTCTTTAGTCCAGCCTGGCTCATAGATGGTTACTTGCCTTTACTCTGGTGCAAACCAGTGACGAGGATCGATATAAACTCTTCTAAGTATTCCATGAGCCAGGTTGGGATTCCCCCTTCAAGACAGTGAGCACAAAGAAAAAAAAATCAAGTAGAAGGTATGAGTATATGAGAATATGAGCAATCTTTTTTTATTTATTTTTTTTTATTCAATGTTTTTATCCCATATTTTTTTCCATTTTTACCACCCTGCTCACTACCTAATTGCAGCGCTGAGCGTTGCTCTCCCTCTGCCAACCCCAGGAGGGCCTGCATTGAGCTCAAGTTCTTCTTTAGACCTGAGGGGAGGGTTTCCCCAGCTGGACGTACCGCGTAGAAGGATCACATCCCCCCCTGCTACCAGCTGCGCCACCATGCCCCTGGAATATGAGCAATCTGATTATTGTCTGCATGCACCTTTACAGTTAGGTCCCTCTGGATTACTGCTTCATCCAAGTTACCACGATCTAACACTTTGCTGCTGTAATCACTCTGCTCTACACAAGAGATTAAAGCTGTGTAGTGTTTGGCACTTAACACAGAACCCCATCCTTTTTTTAGTTGGAAACAAAGCAAATGAGTGGCCCCACGTGCTGAAGTGTCCGCCATTAGCTGTAGCTCACTGTACAACAACAGAACTCAAGATAGGAAATGAAGTGCCAAGTAGTGCGTAATTTTAAACATAGTCATTGTGATTCTCATTCACCTGTGTGTGTCTGTGTATACAGTTTTTTATTTTTTTTATGCCGTTGCTGTGAATAGTCAATAAGAGTAGTTGCACCAGAAGTGCTGTGAAGTGGTTTAGAAATGTCCCAGAAGTGACTGTCTGCCCTCCTCCGCTGAAAATATGCCTCATAAAAAGTGTATCAATTTACACAAAGCAGATGGAGATGGAGGGGAGTCAGCTATGAGAAGGGTATGGAGAAACAGGTGGATTTCTGAAATAAAACACCACAAGCAGACTCTGACTGGTCTGTCAGCATTACGTTGACATGAACAGACTCCATGTCAACAATTCAGTTTTATAAGAGATCTGAACCCCAAACAAGGAGAAATTGATCTTAAAAGCTGAAAAGCTCATTTACTCTGACATTACTCTTCACATTTAAATGTATTATTTTAGAAAGAAAGAGACGTGCTGAGATATGCATGTTTAAACAAGCACGTTACAACGGTATTCTCACTGAGGAGACGGCGCTCACAACGCTCCCTGTGCACAAATCATAACCACTCAGCATTCAATTACCCCAGTAACTTTGTTTTACTGAGTATCTCCTGAACATAAACCTGGGTGATGCGGCGTTCACAAAATGATTCTACTCTGTCAGTACAGAACCGTGAAAAGGCCTGAAGCACTGTTTATCAAAGCTGAATCTTCTCGTTTCACCGCCTGTCAGAGCAACAATAACAGGTATCCACTTGGGTTGCACCATTCTAGGAATGACTGCCTCTTTAAGGGACTTCAAAGAGACTTAGACCTTTGAACAGTACTGTACAGCATGTGTACATCTGGTCCTCTCACACTGTGGTATGAAATTGTAAAATGGCAGTCTTCAGTCTACCAGACATAATCTGACCCCGGTTTCTGATCCATCCTCGGTAAAACCTCAGGTACCGCTGGCAGCATTTCAGAAGCAGAACAGTTGGTTACAACTTCAGCCAAAGGTTTTGTGATTGTAACGTGCTGTAACCTGCTCATTTAGAAGAATTATAGGGGAATACTCATCTTCCACTCTAAGAGCTGTAGTTATTTCTTGTCATATCTCATTCTTTCTGAAAATATCTTTCTCAGTGGATGGTGTCAAATAAAATATGCTTTTCTGTTTTTAAAAAAAAGTTGTCTTGTCCATAGCTGAAATATCTTCTGCCTCGGGCAAAGGTAACTTCGAGGTAAATTAGAACACTATACTGTAGTATCTTGAAAACCAACTGGATTCTGTTTGCCGTTGCCGTCTCTGATTTCCAACCAATTTGATCTGCTGTGTTTAAACTGACAATGCTGAACATTAAAATAGGTGTGCCGTGTATGGATAGCAGAGTACAGCGGTGGGTCACTTCTGAACTGTACATCGCACCTCTGTTGGAACTGTTTTCATTTACTAGAGCAACTGTGATTCACCTTCACTGACCCGCCTGCACACAATGTAGCCCAGGGGAGATATAGCATAATTTCAAATTCACTTGAAATAAATTCTTATTTATCTCACTAGTCCTTGAAAATTTACTTTATACATTTGACTAGCTTCAGCCAACTAGCAAACAATGTTGGCTGTTCCAAGGCTGGAGCCTACTTTATGCTTCTCATTTAGCAGCTACAAGTGTAGGCTATGCCCTATGCCATCTCCAGTGTTTATACTTTATGCTTTACTGTTTATGTCACTCTGTAATTCCACCACCAACCACTAGATGGCAGTGTGGGTTGTTTTTCTGCAGCGCTGTAGCTTGCAGTCCCATGTTTCCTTTTGTTTATTTCTTGTATGTAGCACAGATATATGTAGCACGTATATTTGAGTGGTTTATGTGGGTTTGGTGATGAAAAATGCTGAGCATCAGTCATTTTACAGACACTGCAGCAAACTATCGCTCTACCCAACTTGAAAACGATGACATAGAAACAGCGACAGGAAATTTGAGAATGGAGAAGAACAAAACTGCCAGTGATATTTCTTGTAGTCTGTCTCACTGCAACACATTGTTACAGTGGAGTCATACGTACACGTGTGCGTTGTCTGTGTTTGTCTCCATAGGCTTTGAAAGGGATATCATCTGTTGCTGAAATTAATTGTGGGTTGTGTGCATTGTGTCCAGTCCATTGCTTCCGACAAAAGTTGAGAAATTTTTAACTTTAGATACATCACCATATGCATCAGCCAGTCAGGTTGTGGCTATGCAGCTAGTGTGTAGCCAATCAAATGAGATGGGAGTGGGTACGTTACAGGAATATGGAAGAAAAATGTATAACAAACGAGTTGGCTTGAGCCGATGCTTCTATATGTAACTGACGCTGCAACAGATGTAGCCAATCAGAAGAGCCCCCTCTCGTCCCGTGAGTGCCAGCTCCTCTCTCTGTTCCTTTCATTCAGATCACTGGATACTTCTCCATAGAACATAGTTATTAGAAGTTAGCTGGTCAACACAACAAATACCTCTCCTTCCTGGGTATTTCAGGAGCAGTTTGATTGTTTTTTTTTTTTTCTGGTCAACCTGAAGTGTTGGACACCTCCGCCATCATGCATTGCTGCAGCTCATGTGCGAATCCATTGTTTCATGTGGAGAGAGGTGCACGTCTGGTTACAGCGTAGCCTACACCTGAGGGTTCACACCACTGTGCCATGGAGTCCATACCTTAGACCCAGCCTAAAACCCCAAACAGTCTTTTGGGCAATATTGCCTTACATTGGCTGTGTAATATGTTTCCATGTCCTAATTTACTTTGCTTGAAATATAAAGGAAACAATGCAAAGGATTAAAGCCAGTCTTGTAGGAATTCATCATAATTTAATAATTCATTATAATTTAGCATGAATTATTGAGTTAAATTAAAGCATTTAAAGCACTCACATTCTGAGAATTCATTCTTTCCACTACTGCTTTTGTGCAAGTTACAGAAATGTCATCGTCCGCCAAGGTCTGTAGGCACTCTTATAACCATTCAAATGCAGCTCAAAAACCACAAAAACTGTGCCAGTGCCCCAACTATTCCCGCATCTTGATAAATAATCCATTCAAAGCCCCACACACCAGACAAAGAAGACAATGAGCAGAGAAAGGAGGATAATGCCGATGTTTGTTTCATGGGAGGGACTACGACGAGATTCTCCAAAGTCCAAACTTACAACTCAACATTGAAAGAGTACAAGAGCTGTCAGTGATTAATGTGTAACCTTCAGTGCAGCAGATTCACAGTCTCATATGAATTGAGCCATTAATTGCCCGTAAAACATCTGACATAAAGCCATTGTGCAGATGGAAACCCTGTCCTAACCTTTTCTGACCTATTTCCTGCTCAGGTATGAGTTTGGCTCGGCCTTGTTCGTTGGATGGGCAGCAGCCAGTCTGACGGTCCTGGGTGGCTCCTTGCTGTGCTGCTCCTGCTCCAAAGACGACATGCGAGGACAGCAGTATTACCGCCAATCACAGCCTTCCACAGCCAGGGAGTACGTGTAAACCCCAATCCCTCCCCCACCAGCAGTCATCCAAACAGAGAGCAGAGGACACGCTTGGCACCACCCCTCGATTTTTCCCCAGACAATGCAGCTAAAACAAAGTCATGGGTGCAGTCATGTAACACTCACATATACACGACAGAAATACACCCGATCACATCTGTGACTCAAAGAGTTGCAAACTTAAAGTGTTTATGTCATGCCAGTCATTTAGGTTACTGAAATAATGTCAAGCTTGTATTGTGGATGGAAATCTCCCATGTGCTTCGTTGTCATTATTTCATCAACTTGAAGAAAACAGATAAAAAAAAAAAAACTTTTTTGTACGTATAGAAGAACAATATTTATAATGACACAAGAGCAAACAAGGGTTTACAACAATTGAGATTGTGGTTTGGAGGTAAAAACACCAGCACTGTATAACCGTACCAGCATGTCCTATGCTTCCTGGTTGGAGTTGTGTTGTTTTGTCTCCATATGTGCATTTACACTCCACTGGTGCAGTTTAGTTGTGTAAAGTTAGAGGTCAAAACCACTATGTTAAAACTAGGAATTCCACACCACCATTTTTTCACCTTATCAGTTACATTATCTATTAACTTCAGTTTCAAAAATGCTGCTTTGAAGCATCGTCTGTGATTCTGGCTTTAATTGCTTGATGAAGCCTTCAGATTTGTAAAAGTAAAAGCCATTTTTTATTTCACCCGACCAAAATCACTCGATGAATAGCTGCATATGGAGACACAATGTGAACTGCAGGAGTGGAGGTGAATTGTTACACCAGGGTGTTTGCTTGGCCTCTAATACGCATGTATGTTGTTGATTGTCACTTTGCTCTCATACGTAGCACAGAGAAGGGGAACGCTTCCCACTAACACATACAATCACACTCCGTTTACTAACACCTTCATTCCAGATTGAGACATAGCCTGCACTCTTAATGTCACATATAACAAAACCATTATCTAAGATTTAAGACAGGCTGTGTCATAGACTTTACTAATAATCTTAATGGTAATAATAAGCTACACTCACACAGAATTTTCTTAATGGCACAATAAGCTGATATGAAGCCTAAAGATACAGCTGTAAATATTTCAATTATCTACAGATCCACTGCAGCTAATTTTGCTGGGTTGATTGGATATAGCACCAACAGGAATTTGGAGAACTACTTCATGCGGGCAAAAGCTGAATCCCAGTTGCATTAGAGCCCGTAACGCTCAACTGCAGAGCCAAATTGGCTCTTGAGTTTCAACTTGATGCTCTCACATCAATTTGCCTGCATTTGTGTTTCTTAGAAGGATTGGTCCATCATTGTTGAAGATAATAAACCCATTGACTTTTCTCAGAATAGTGCCCAGTTTCCCCATTTCACATTACTACAGCCTCTTTTCTACGAAGGCATTTGTTCACGGAGTGCCCTTTTATTGGCGGACTTAGGGAACTCATAGGCCTATAGGAAACTCCTTGAACCCTTTAAATGAAGGAGACTGCAAAGCATTGTGGTTTATCAGTCAAATGTGGGTTTTGAATAGGGCCTGGTCAACAACAGGTACTAAACGCTTCCTGATAAATTTATAGATAGTTTTATGATTCAGCAACATAAAACTATACACTTGAAGGAATAAGTTCACATTTCTTTGTAAAACTCAATATTTTTAACTTTCCAGCTGCAATTTAGATAAGATTAATCTCTCTCTTGTACCTATTTGTTTGATATAAGCTACATACAGAAAATGATTACTGTAGTAAAAGGTTTGCATATGTAATTAAAAGAAACAAACAAAAAAACAAAGCAGATGTAGCTTAGGATGATGTTCAATGTGTCAGTGTTAACATCTAACCTTATCAGAAAACAAAAACAATGATCCATTCTGTCCATGTTGTTTTTCTTTTTATCTTTGTTGGTCAGTCGATCAGGGCTGATTTATTTGACATTTGATATCTTTAACCAGCAGACATGCAGTTCTACCCACCTGATTTTCATCTCTTTGTGATAACATCTCAAGCATCCACTGGCTTTGTAACACTTCGAGTCTTAGATGGCCTTTATGTGTCGCTGACGTCCCCTCTGGTCTTCTTACTCTGTTCTCTCTGATTTTCTTCTTCTCTCCTCTAATTTAGGGCAGAGTTGTTGAGTGAAACTAGTTTCCCTGACTGATCAGCCCCCGCCTTTTTATCGAGGACTGTGCGACTGTCCAACCACTGACCCCCCCACCCCCACCCCCACCCCCACCCCACTCCATTTCCCTGTTTACCTCTTTGACCCCAGATTTGGACCTCTTGTAGTCAATGATTCAGTTTTCTTATTACTACGTGTGCACCTTCTCAATTTTAATGGGAACTGTGAAACTGAGATGTACATTTCCCCCACTGTCTGAGCCTTTTCTGTAAACATGGAAACTTCAATGATTTGATCAGACTCTTTCTTTAAAAGAAAACGTTGAAGAAAAGGTGTCAGCCTACGATTATATCTCAGACACCCCCTTCTCTCCTGTTATTGGCCGCAAGTTAACAATGACTATAGACACATGTGGGTTTCTTCTGCTGATTTACATTTTTACTTATATCACTTATTTCCTATGACCTCTGGGTGTTACAAATGTGTGCTTTGGTTTATTTTGTTTGCTCTGACTGTACTTTGACTGAAATGTGTCTTTTTTTCCCTTTTTGAATTTCAGACCAAATGTTAAAAGTACCCCACCAGAGAAAAGGGAGCAGTACTTGTAGTTTGGGAGAGTCTTCTGGCCTTACCATGGTTTAGATTCTGTCAACAGGCAAAACCCTCTCACTGAGGAATTCAAAACAGACAAGAATTAATTTCCCGAGCAGTTTTCAGCAACATAGATTTACGATTTTTGTTTCTGGATGTTCAAGAAAATGTTTGGGGGTGGGGTGGGGCTCTGAGTTTGATGTTTTGGGGGTGGGGCGTAAGAGAGACGACATCCTTGTCTGCATTGTTGACTTTGGGAGAGACAGTTATTCAGGGTATGTTTTCTATAACATTTTAAAATGCCTGGGTGTATATACCATCTATTTCTTTTTTTTATTTACTACAAATATATTGTCTTACTACAGTGCCTTATAACATGTTTGTGCACGTGTATGTATGTATTTGATGTAATGGCCGCCCTGTCTGAGGGATGTGTGTCTGCAGCTCCTCTGCCAGCAGTCCCTCTCTACCTTTTCTATGGTTGGATTTCAGAAAATGAATGTGATGCTACTCTTGAGTACCACTTATGAAACAACAAATATGTACACACTGATCGTCAATGTGATGTCAATGCTTTTATGAAACTGTGTGCCTGTTTCCAAGCAGCCTGGATGAGGATTTATCACTTACACTCGTTAAGTTTAAGTGCCTATATGATGTACTGTTAGTGTGCAGTCTTCTAAACTAAGGAGCACCAGTGTGCCTTTCTGTTGTCTGCCTTTATTTACCATGCCATTCCTTTGTCTAATATTTACCCTCTCCATGATGTGTATTATCTCATTTACAGTATACCCATGTCTGTTTCATTTAGAATGAAGTAAACAGTGACATAAAATTGGATTTGGCTTCGACTCTGTTGTTTGTCAGTTGTTTTCTAACTTTTCACCCTGGCCCGACTATTCCTCCACTTTCCCCCACTTCTCTCTCCTCTCCAGCTTGATAAGTTTTTCTTCCTTTCTTTTTTCTTTTTTCCCCGCACCCTGTTGTTCAGTAATTGCAGATGTGGAATTCCACTTCTGCTCCACTGGACAGTGGTACATTCTCGGAGGTGGAATCACAAGATTTACTTCCTCGCCAGTGTTGTAACTTACAACGAGGCTTGAATTTTCTTGCTGTTTTGCTGAGTTTGAATTAGCAAGCACTAAAGTGTGATCGTTGTGGCAAATAATTATATGTGCGATACGCTGAACACTACCTCTATCTCTGCAAACTAAAGATGAACATAATCCCCACATTTCAGAGTTCCTGAGGTTCTCTCAGTGTGTTCTTTGGTGTCTGCACAGTCCTGCCAAAACAGCAGATGTATTTGTAGAGAGAAAACTTTCTTGCACCGTATGTGAGTTCTTGCCTTACACATCAGTGGGAATGTTTCAATCCAAACTGTCACTTTTGGACACTGCACATTTTCTTCTTTTAAGTGTAATAATTATGTTCATACTTGATGTATTTATTCTTTATTGCCATTTGAATATGTGGGCATTAAAATGACTTGGTTAATGTTTGAAGAAGATCATGGTTTAGCTTAAAATATAGCCTTTTCAACTAAAAATCTTCTTGATACAGAGCCGGTCTTTTATAGTGAGAGCAAATTCTTTGAGTTAATGTTGAGGTTATCTGCTACCTGATGTGAGCTAAATAAAGAAGAACGTTTTAAGAGGAGTTGCTGATCATTGGTCTGCTGAGGCACCTTCACGTATGCCCTCACCCATGCTCTGTAATACTGGGATGTGCCCGTTTGGATGTTTTTTTACTGGGGTAGCAGGACATCCCATTGCAGCACCCTCAACTCAGATGTGAAAACAGACACTAGCTCAGATGGTCTTCCCATGGCTCTGAAGTCCAGTCAGACATGGAAACTGGGCATGTGACACAACCAGCGTCCACCCCTCCACACAATTATTCCAACGTCCTTTAAAGCTGGCCAGTCATGAGGACCACCTTCATCCACTTTTTGTTGATGCCTCATGGCAGAGCAGTGTGTGTCCATGTGTGTGTATGTGCATGTGTGTGTGTGTGTGTGTGTGATGTCTGGTGTCCATATTGAGAAGGAAGGAAGATTCCTTGGGTGGAAAAGATGATTAAAAACTTCAAATCTTTTTCATCTTTAGCACTTTATCATGCCAGTACTTCAAATGCAAAGATAAAGTTTTATATATGTTGGTCTCTTGTCCCCCAGCTGGCCCTTACATTGCTTCAGGATTCCTATCTCCTTGTCTGTGACAATTCAACATATGACTGGTGGCAAAATTGTGGGTGAGAAAAGAGGGATCAGTAGCAACTATTGGAACTTTAAGTATTTCAGATGTCGATCAAGTTTGGTGTGTGCTGGGGTATCATCCATCCATTCAGTTTCTCTCTATTCTTCATTTTGCCCACGTTTCCAGCAAGTGAGAGATGGTTAGGGTACACCCTGGATAGACTCTCATCATAAAGCCCAATGAGAGATATTAAACAACAATTTGTGTCGACATATACACTTGTCCCACCACATGGAATAGACGGGGGAGTGGAGCTGACTACTAAAACTGATAATTTTGAACAAAGGTGTAAAGACAAGGATGAAAACAGATGTGGCATCTTTGCCTTATTTTAACCCAAGTATGTTGCAGAGAAAGATTCAACTCTGCGACATTGAGTTGAAAGATGGTGACGTCACTAAAAGACGGGGATCCAAAACTGAGGACACTCGCATGTCTCAGGCTAGTAAGAAACATCGAAGCATCTGTGTTTAGTTAGCTGGTCTTCCACAGGAATTACGTCTGGAAAAGGGTCTCCTCCTCGCCATCTGGAGATAAACATGTGAGTATTGTACAAAGATACTGAATTAGAACCTTTTCTCAAAAACATTCACATAAGTAACTAAAAGCAAGGAACACAAATATTAACTTAAATATCATGAGACAGGTTTAAATGATTTCATTGTAATGCAGATGTGTGGGATCCCCTGAAAAAGATCACATCAACCTGACTTGCACACTCTTCAAGCTGCACAGCAGATTTACGGTGCATTTGTAAGCAGAGTATAAAAATAAGAGTTCGAAAAAAAAAAAAAGGGGGAAGAATGTTTGTTGTGAGCTGAATGTTTGAGTTAATCTGAGTGTCTGCAGCTACGATGTCTTCAGTTCAGTCTCTG
>JBAMYA010000020.1:11803214-11828611 GCA_037176975.1 Arrhamphus sclerolepis | reverse complement strand
GGACAGTAAGGAACTATGAGATTTTTCACATAAATTGGAGCTCTATCATTCAGAGCTTTGGATGGAAGAAGTAATATGCAGGACTAGAAGCAGAGAGAAGTCAGGTGTGTGAGGCTACGGCTCCCCACAGAGGGTTAGTTTTATCCTTTCAAACACCACCTCTTTGGTCTTGGGACGTGGACAGAATGCAGTCGCTGTGGTCTTTTCTACCTGCGGCCGCAACTGTCCACAACTCAAGTGGTCCTCCAGATACTGTATCTCCCTCCGTCCAACTGCAGACTTCTTTGGTTGGCAGTGAGCCCAGCCTACCTCAGTGATTCCAGCACTGCAGCCACCCCCTGAAAATGCTCCGCCCAGGTGTCTCTATGGATGATGACATCATCCAGGTAGGCGTCAGCATATACAGCGCATGGACGAAGTACCTAGTCCATCACGGTGCATTAATACATACGTCTGCGTCCATCTCCATAGACTAGAATGGGAGCGAGGTTGAAGGTCGCTGACATGCTGTAGGCCTGCGTGCATCACGGCAGGTCCAAGCCATCTAGGCGTATGTCAGCCAATCAGGTTGCAGCTAGCCATAAAGCCCTAGCCAATCAAACTGTAGAAGGCGGGTCTATACTTGCTGTAACAATGCCTCTTCAACACTCTTTGCAGAGGTGTTTCATAAAGGGACTGCTTCTTGGTTTCATGTTGCATAATCCATGAGGACTAACAAAATGTCGCCGCCGTGTTTTTTAATTTATCCCTTTATTTAGCAAGTTACATCCAGTTGCTGCCTTTGGTAACTAAAAGTAATGCATTTTTTGTTTGCAAGCAAATGTGATGTGTATGTTTAATTTCATATAGAGTAGAAAGGTCAGATCTGATCACTTAAGACACAGTTAGTCTTCCAAGTAAGACACCACTATGTGTTGAACTATCATTGAGATACAATCATTGATCTTCTCAAAAACATAAAATCTCAATGCAGAATTGTAAATCTTTATCAACATTTACAGTAGATAATATGCAAAAAAATAAGTCCTTATTAAGGCATTGTTAATAAACACAATCTACCATTGCTGAAATGTCACCTTAAACTGTGTTACACGATCAAAAATCCAGATATCAACTCTTCTCTTCAAAAAAACATTCTTGTTGAGTCCTCTAGTTGAACTCGGAGAGTGAATCTGTGTTCTGTGGTCAGATCAGTCCACATTTCATAGCATTGCTTTACTTTACATTCATTCATTGCTTTGAGAAAAACAGACACTGAGTTCTCCGAGCCAAAGATAAGGTAGAACATCCAACAAAAGGTGCAAAAGTCTGAGTCTATGATTGTAAAATGGTGCATGAATGCCCTTAGCAATAGTTGCTTACATGTATGTGAAGATACCATTGATGCAGAGGTGTATGTTGGAATATTGACATCAAGCTGATGTCTTTTCCTGTGGTTATTTTATGGTTATGGTTATTTTAGAAGGACAATAATAAACCCTCAGACTACACAACACAACTGTGTGCTTAATTGTCCTGCCTGCTGTCCATTTCTGCTTCTTAATGAAAACGAACACAGATGATAAGCAGCACAGTGGTGCAGTGGTTAGCACTGACATCTCACAGCACAAAGGTTCAGTCGGATCTCGGTTCAGCTGGTTCTTTCTGTGGAGTTTGCATGTTCTCCTTGTGTCTGTTTCCTCCTTCCCTGAAGATATACTGTTTAGGTTAATTGGCAACACAAAATTTTGCCTAGGTGTCATTTACATAAGCTATTTTTGATTTATAGGATACATTATTGGAATGATAGGAGTAAATATAGGAGTAATTTGGTCCATTAAATAAATTGATCTGCTCGAGAGAAAGCTTGAATGGTCCCTGGACTAGACAGGCGCTAGCCTATATAAGCAAGTCATTGTTGAAATAAAATACCATGATGACACATTAAAAACAAAGACAGAAGGGATATGCTTGAATGATTGAATATCTATTCCAGCTGTGTCTAAAACTGTTTGTCTTTAGTTGGATATCTGGGAGAAAAAATGGAATTGAAACATCTAACAGCATACAGCCTCTTCACTGAGTACCATCTAATTAAAGCTCAGTCAGACAGCCTGAGGCTTAAACAGAGGAGGGGTAAACCTCCTGATCACAATGTGGATCAAACAGTACAACAACCTCCACTACTGAGACTTTGTTACAATTGAATAATCTCATTAGTTGTGATAATACACAAAATGACCTCTCAGTATCCCAAATTTGGACAGTCATTAAGTGATTGCATCTCTCACTGACAAACCAAAACGGTGACGCTTTCAGAGAGTACAGAAGCAGCTTCTTCTTTCAGACCTGAGGAAATGATGGGAAAAGAACTGACTTTCTTTTGACAACGATCTACACATCAGATTGTGCACATATCTTAAATGTGTGATATTGGATTCATTGAAAAACATTTCCACTGTAACTTCAGAGTCAGTAATTGGCTGCAAAATGCAGCCAGAAAATTAAGAACTGTTCATCACTATGGTGACTGGCTCCACATTTAAGTCCTTCTCACAACAGGAGGTTCAAACAGCAAAATGTTTCTGGATGTGAATCTACCAAGCAGGAAAAACACACGTCCTTAATCGGTTATAAGTTACTAATCCAAGCGAAAAATATATGGGCCAACATGTGTAGATGTGAGATGGTTCATTGTGATGCACATACAGTGCATATATAGATGGGTTCATCAGTAGCTTAGGGTTTGTACTCGTTTGATGTAATTTGATTAATTAATAACTGATGGACACTTTCACCTGTAAAAACAAAGCTCTTTATTTCAACATGGACAAGGTTTTTAATGAGGCAGGCTTTTTCTCAGTCGTTCTCTGTCTTTTCTGCTGCTGACTACAGTGCTAATTATCCTGATGAGCTCCACAACTTGGTGGGAGTCTGACGAAAAAAAGGATTAAAAAAGAAGAACAAATGTGACATGTGGAGATAAATGGGCAGGACATTGATTATGGTTTAATTATACATTCAGAGAAAATACTGCTGTCTCTGAGCCTTGGCAAAGACAGATGAACCCATAACTGGCATAAGATGCAACCAATCTCATTGAGATCATTTATTTATAAGACTTTTACCTTCCCTCTGCAACAAGTACACAAGAGGACGAGAGACAATTCAACCTGATGACTGCAACAAGACAAACGTCTGTGAAGTACCATAAAAGATTCACAATAAAGACACAACAAAGAGCTCATGGCTGCTTATATGATGAAGGAAAGCTCATCAAGAGGTAATAAGCCATTCTAAGAACCATTTGCCGCTGCCATCCGTTATTCTCAGCTTCACATTAGAGAGTCAAACAGTGGACTTCATTTTTCAGCAAAAACAAGTAGCAGGAGAAGGATGACAGGAGGGTTTCAGTCCATTTAGGGCCGAACAAACTCATGACAGTCTAACTGGTGCCTGCTGCTTTGTACGTTGTGCAAATATTTTATTTCCTGGCTTTCCAGCTATTCTGAATAATTTGGTGATTATAGGTTGTTTTCTGTCCCAGTAAAGGTTTTTCCTTTTCAGAATCAGAACCAACTTTATTAGCCAGCTTAGTGCAAACAAAGAAGGGATTGGTCTGTCTACATGTGGCCCTGTGATGACCTGTCCAGGGTGGACCCCTGCCCAAGGTGAGCTGGGACAGGCTCCAGCAGACCCCCGTGACCCTGCACAGGACAAAGCGGGTATAGATGATGGATGGATGGAAGAAGGGATTGATTACAGCAAACTTTGTCTCTCAAGTTTTGGTTAAAAAATAAATAAATAAAGAGACAGAACCAATAGGCCTATTTACAGACATGAGACATTTTCTCTCCACTCTGACATTAAAAGAGACTCGTCCACATTACATTTTTGATTGCTGGGACCATTAAATAATGTATAAAGTGGAGTTCAGTTCTGCGCTTCATCTTGCTTGTGATCATGTTGTATTGCATTTGAATTTTCTATTTATCATTATTATTATTAATTCTTTTGAGTCTCTGTTGTTATACAATGACTCTGATACCTTCTTGGTGTTTTCTACCATCTCCTCCTTTACTGTACCAAGCGCACCAACAACCACAGGGAGAATGTGGATGAAAACCCACGCTGGTTTTCATCCACATTCTCTCTTTTTCTAGTTCTAAGCCTTTGTGCTTGCTTATCTTTTTGATTCCCTTCAGTGTGATGTTTCTATCTGATGGAATATCAGTTTGCAGGTAGCAGTCCCTGAATCTTTAACGATTTGCTGTAATAGTTTTATCAGTATTGACTGGCATGTCCCACATGATGGTGATGTTGTCTTTATTGTGCATTTGCATTCTCTGGCTTGTGCTGGTACTATTTGTCTGTATTCTTGATATCTTGATGTTTACAGATGCTCTATGGAGATACGATATGCTAATATCTCCATCCAGATACAATATGATCCACTGTCTCTTCATGCTGTGAACACATTCTGCATTTGCTCTCCAACTTCTGGCTACATATTACTTCTGGTAGTTTGATAACCATTTGTTAGTGGTGACTACATGAGACTATTATCATTATTATTATTATTACTATCATTATTATTATTGTTGTTGTTGCTGTTGTTGTTGTTATTATTATTATTACTATCATTATTATTGTTGTTGTTGTTGTTGTTATTATCAGCATTATTATTATTAATATTATTATCAGTATTATTATTATCATTATTATCATCATTATGATGAGGATGATGATGAGTAATCCTCTGTGAGTTTAAATGTAAAAAAGAAACAGTCCTTCCAGATAATCACAAAAAAACAAACATGTTCTTCAAACTAGTTGTGTACATCGTGTACTAATCCATATAACAAATACATGCGCACGAAGTGTTGTGAAGTCGGGAAAAAAAAAAAGATTTTAGGGGATTGTAAAGCAAACTAAATATTTATTATCCACAGCGGTTGTGTTTGATGTTTAGTATCAGAAAAGAAAAGAACCTACCCCGCTCATGTCTGCGATGTGCGGCTGTGTGCGTGGCCCTCAGTGGTGTGATGCTCCGCAGCTGACTGAAGGTAAACTCCCTCTGAGCTCCGCTCCGCGCGCACTGCGTGCTTTTAAGGCTCACCCCCGCCACCACCGCATTTCCATGAAACCACTTGAGTGAAGCTCTCCGCGTTCCCAGTTCTGAACTGAAGACCAGGGGGTTATGCAGAAACTCCGAGCGGCCGATGTTTAACAGGTGTTATGCTGAAAAATGCATCCCCATCCGCGGGAGCGCGCGTCGCAAGATTTAGCGATCATTCTGATTCTAATCGTGAGTGTTTTTAACAGAACAGTTCTGAGCGAGTGTTGGAGGCCACACAAACGTTTCATAAATGAGATGTGAAAAGCTGTTTCTGTCTCCTCCCCTTCATGAAGCTGAAACGAATTCAATTTTCTCAGACAATCGATCATAAAACGATCATTTTGGAGACGTCTTAAGGGTGACACGTTTCATTTACATCTGTCCTGTGTTGAGGATCAGAAGAGATACTTTAATGTGAACAAACCAACCACGACTTGTTCTAATGAGAGCTTTAGATCTTTTTGTTTGTTTGTTTTGGTGACAGTTCACCAAAAAATAGCTGTGATCTTGTCTTGCAGCACAAATATCTCAGACATTATGTCCATATTTTACATGAAACACTGGATTATTAATAAGCTCTATGCACGCAGTGACTTCTGTTGAAATCTCAGGATGCATGTAAACATCCCTTGCCTATAGAGTGACTTGATAGTCTATGGTAGACACAGACATACACTATATTGCTAAAAGTATTAGCTGATCCACCCAAATAATGTAAATCAGGTGTTCCAGTCACTTGGTCACACGTGTATAAATCCAGCACTGAGGCCTGTTTCTACAAACATCTGTGAAAGAATGGGTCGCTCTCAGGAGCTCAGTGAATTCCAGGTGGTGCTGTGAATAGAATAGAATAGAATAGAATAGAATAGAATAGAGATTTATTGCCATTGCACAGTAATACAATGAAATTCAGTGCACTCACATATTGGACACAAACACACAAAAAAAGCATAATAAATCGTCAATAAAATAGTTCATTCTCATTCATTCAGTGCATTCATGTCATCATCAACCATCAACTTAGTGCTATTGTATACAAGGTAGTGCAAAAATAATGAAAATTCAGAGCTGTGCACAAGGTATTGATGTCATTGATTAATGCTGACAGATTACAGCAGGTTTGATTTCAGGTCAGAGTTGAGTATGATGATAGCTTTGGGATAGAAACTGTTCATGAATCTTGTGGTGCGTGTTCTGATGGACCTGTAACATTTCCCTGAGGGCAGCAGTTCAAACAGATAGTTAGCAGGGTGGAATGAGTCTTTCAGAATGTTGTGTCTTCTGCAAGCATCGGGAGTTGAAGATGGTGTCCATGGTAGGTAACTGTTGGTTGATGATGTTTTGGGCAGTTTTTATCGTCCTCTGCAGTGACTTTCTGTCTTTAGCAGAACTGCTACCATACCACGACAGGATGCCATAAGTGAGCACACTCTCAGCAGAGTAGCAACAGAAAGACTGTAGGTGTTGTTGTGAGAGACTGGCTTTCCTGAGTGTTTGAGGAAAGTATAGCCGCTGCTGCGCTTCCTTCACTGTTGCTGTGGTGTTTATTGTCCATGTGATAGGAGGCCACCTGTGCAACAAGTCCAGTGGTGAAATGTCCTTGCTTCTAAATATTCCAGTCAACTGCAGGGGATCAGAACAATTGGAAGCAATTGGGAACAACAGCAACTCAGCCACCAAAACATGTAAATTGATGGAGTGGGGTCAGAGGATGATGAGGTCATAGAACTCAGAGGTCACCAACTTTCTGCAAAGTCAATTGCTACAGACCCCTAAACTTCATGTGGTCCTTAGAGCTCATGCACAGTGTGTAGAGAGTTCCATGGAATGGGTTTCCATGGCAATCAACTGTATCCAAGACATACATCACCAAGTGCAATGCCAGTACTGTGGTTCTGTGGTTCTGACTCTAACTTTTATCTCCAACCCCATCAAGAGCTAGCCTGGTCCTCACCAGAGTCTTTGCACTTCATTTCATTTGTACAAAGATGTAGTGAAGTGAAAGGAAATGGAATTACTGGTCTGGTGAGGATCAGGCTAATCAAGCGCCATGTCACTTGAAAGACAAAACAAAAAAACTCCCTTCATTCACACGCATGTCCCGCCTCCTTGCCTTCATCATCCAATCACATACCTACCTTAGCCCTAGACACATTCAAATGCTTCTCATACAGTCAGAAACCTCAGAACATTTTAAAAACCATTTATTCAACAATGGCATAAAACTATCATAGATTTCTTTTCCACAGTTAGTTGTTTTGTAAGACAAGAATGAGGTCTTACAGACTGAGCACGCTCACACACAAATACACACACAGGTGTTTATATTCGGGTGTTTGTCAGGTACGCACTTAGTTGGACTGCAGTTGCCACTAAATACAATCTGGTACCGTGTACTTTCCAGTGATGTTATAACTGTTATCTTATATGCATATTTTGTTTGTTGTTGTGTTTTTTTTGTTTGTTTGTTTTGTCTTGTTTCTTCTCTTTCCGCAGGTCGAGAGGCAGACTTCGAGGGTCTTCTCTACTCTTTCTCCTTCACTTCTCTTAAACCATTTTCCTTCTTCTTTCTCCTTTCTTTTTTATGTCTCTGTGTCCATTACATTCATAATAAACCCACAGTAAATCCTAATAAAGGTTCATTTATATATCAAGTGAAGCATCGTGGCCAGCCGTAATGCTTTGCTTGTGAAAGTAAAACTGTTGGGCCTCAACTTGACATTTAGACATCATTCTGAGTGCCACAATGCTGGACAGGACAAAAAAATAAAATAAATATGAGCTGCTCCCATCAGGGCTCCAGTTCAATACAAGAGGAGATACTTCAATAGATGCAAGAACCCATTCATCCACACATCAGTGAAGCTCCTAAACTGGAAAGTATTTGTACTTACTGTATTGTGTTTCCACTGTGTTATTTATGAGTGTAAGTCTGTTCATGTAAGCGTTGTCTAAAATGTTCATTTATGCTGTTGCCTTTTTGTCTGAGACAAATGTCCCTCGTGACAAATAAATCAGTCTTGAATCTAGAACCTAAAAATCTGCGACAAAAATAAAATAGTAAGATTCATTTTATTCATGAAGATGGATATTTAAAAAAAAACAAAAACAGAAAAAGAAACATGACCAAGTACATTAATATAACAGTAAATGACACATTTTTGCAGATTTTGTTTCAGTCACATGGTTCATCCAGCCTAACTAACACACACCTCATCACAGATGCAATTATTAGAAAGAAGGGGTCACTATCACTGAACACAGAATTTAGTTACATGTCCTTACTGATTAACGGAGATATATATTATGACTGGGGGTCATTACTTAAAATCCTTCAACACACACACACACACACACACACAACCACACACACACACACACAAATATATATATATATATATTTCTGTAATTTGGTTGAGCCGTGGGCCTGTCATGTGTCAAAGCACTAGAAACCAAATCCTTGAAAATAAGCACTGTGGTGTGAGTGAATAGTTTCTGTGGATGTGCAGAGACACACAATGTCAAGTGCTTTTTAAAAGTCAGCCCTGCAGGTGCTGCTGTCCTGCGTGTAAATAAGAACTATGAAACTTGATATTCAAAATCTCAAAGCAAACTGACACTTCAGGCTGGATCTGATCACAGCTGTTAGACAGAGAGGGGCTGCAGTACAACACAAGTGCAGACAGAGGGAGCCAGAGAGCTGCAGAGACCTGATTCTGACCTTCAGGACTCCGTTTTGACCAGCTCCCATCATGTCCACCATAAAGACTTGCTTTCACAGACATCAGATCTAAAAAATATTCATTTTCATGTTGTTTGTACATTATTCTGAGCTTTGCTAGCTTTTTGTTTGTTATTGTAAATATATATTATATTATAAAATAATTATTACTAATAGTACTATATTATTGTTAAGGTCTATGTATGTAAAAGAGCTTTGTTATTCAACAAAAATAGCTGTATGAAGTACACTATAAATAATAAAAAATAACAATGACTTTTATTTATATATATGAAATAAAATAAACATTTCTGTTTGTGAATGACACAGTCTATTTGATACATTTGTAAACTGTTTCGTAAATCGTTTGTAAACTGTGAATTCTACATTTGTGACAATTATCAGATTATTTTCTGTATTTCAAAAATGTATTTTTGGTGGTTGGCACCGTTGCCTCACAGCGAGGTTTCTGGTTTGATTCCCGGCCCAGACCTTTGTGTGTGGAGTTCATCTGCTCTCCCCGGGCTGCCGTGGGTTTCTCTGGGAACTCACAGTCCAAAACCACGAGGGTGATTTTCCTATAGTCTGTTACGATAAGGAGAATTAAAAAAAAGCGTGGTTACCTGTGTTTCAGTTGGATTACAAATATTTGCTATTATATAAATAAGAAGGCAAAAGAAGAACGGTCCGTAACCAGCATGTTGTCCGTTCAGGGTAATGATGCATCCCAGGGAATGTTCAAATCAAGTGTGACCATCAATGATGCAAAAATGCTACGTTAAAAAGTTGATTATTTTATTCAAGTCAAACACAAATATAATTAACTCAAACAAGAGATACAATAAAAAGAAAACAATCAGACCTCAGTAAGAATGCTGTCATCATATAAATGTGGACCTGAAACGTATCTTGAGATGATCAACACTTTTGAACAAAACAAAAGAAAAATCAGGTTGGCATATTAAAAGAGCATCCCAGAGCAGCAGATGGGGAGTTTGCTGTTAATTTCACTAAACAACATTAAAGAGGCAGAAAGAAAGTTCAAACCCACAGCTTCATGGTGTATATTTGACTGTGTGTGACTTGGCCCCCGGTGGTTTCCAAGTTCAGCGCTACAGACTTCTGTCAACTGGGTTTGGCAAAAGGCTGAAATGAGAACTCTAAACACATTAACCACACATGCCCTTTATAAATATACAATGAAGTTCCACTCTGCTCTCCTTTCTGTTTATGCTTTTTGAAGTTGCACGCCTCCTCATTTCAACTTTGCATTAAAAGAAAAAAAAATGCAGAAAAATAGTTTGGGGGCATAAAAGTTATATTTGCCCTGATGTATCAAGGAGATATTTTCATTGACATGATGGATTTTTAAAAAAAGAGAAAACATTTAAATTCATCAAAGGGAAAGAGACTGGCCTGAGACAAAAGAGTCAGACGTAGACCTGCTGAGCCGTGGAGGCTTAGATGGATTAATGTGGACTTAAAATGCCCCTGAGCTTCTGCAGACAGCCTGTAGAGGGCAGTGTTTGTCTTCTTGCCTGATGTAGCACACTGCCAAGGTTTGAAATTTAGGCATTGAAATAAAAAAAATAAAAAAGAAACCTCCTCTGTAATTACTTTCAGTCATGTATACCAAATCCAGAGAGCTATCTGCATATTAATAAGGAGCATTAACAGCTATCACAATAATTAAAAGTGAAAAAGAGAAATCATTTCAAATTTGCTAAAAGGTTCTAAAATTTCTAATTTGGTCTTCAGTAACATCACCAGCTATGTGGTGTGTGTGTGTGTGTGCGTGTGTGTGCGTGCTTCTATTTATATGTTAGCCTGTAAATACCTAAAGTTTATGTCCTTGTGTGAATATCAAATGTCATCTTATGAGCAGTATGGTGTTGCATGGCAATTTTTTGTTTCTGTGCATGTATTTGTCTTCTCCTTTATGGCTATTATTTAAAGTTTTTGTGTATATGTATGTACACACACACACACACACACTGGTTGCTAAAAATAAGAGAATTCAACATCATGAGCCAGCTGTGTGTGTGTGTGTGTGTGTGTGTGTGTGTGTATGTGTGTATGCCTGTGAATTCTTAAAGTTTTTGTCCTTTTGAAAATATCACCTGGATTTTATTCTTATTTTGTATTTTGTGTCATTTTGTTACATATATACATGGTGTCGCTTGACGTTTTTTCATGCATGTGTCTTCTTCCGTGTTATTTCGAGTGTTTGCTTGTCTTCCCTTTGATTCTGGGCTTTCAAGCGACGTTGTCAGAAGACAGAGTGAGCTAGTGCACATTCAGATCCTCCATCATTATTACCACAGTCCAGTTTTTATTCTTCACTTCAGAGATCATGTGATCATCACAGTTAATAGTTGATACAGCTGTTTTATCTTTTCAGACACTTTCACACAAGACTGTAATTCTTCTCACAAATAAGACTTTGAATCAGTACTTTATGAAATAATGCAGTGAGAACACTCAGTAGGTCCAGAGTTTTGAAATGGCAGTTTCTTATTTGAAAAGCGAATGATCTGGTGAGCGCTGAAGAACCAAAGGCTAAAGATTATGTCTTAAGACTGTTTTCCAGTGTTGCCAAGCTGTGATGTGGATATTTTAAACGGGGAATACGCGCTCTTGTTTTCCAGCACTCTTTATGCATGACCACAGAACGACATTTGGACAAACATGTTGATCTGTTACGAATGTTTTGCACCTACATTTGCTGCTGTCTCACATGCAGTTCATCCGTGCACAGTTTTTAAATAACGTGCATTTTTGGTTTTTTAGCTAAATTATCACGTGTTTTCAAGTTGGCAGGCTCAAGTCCAAGGGAGGTCACAAGTCTTTTTTCAATTTGTGTCTTTTTTGTTTGACAATTTTTTTCAACACTTCAGTGTTTGTAAAATGTTTTAAATAATTGGGATTTCGGTTGGCTGAGGATGTGACTTGGAGCTTTACAAACAATCCTGAGTCTGCAGATGTGCTGAGCTCCCTGTCCTTTGGTCTTTAGTCCGCTCCGTCCTAATCATCTCATCTGGGTTTCAGTCAGGTCGGGGTGAGTGGACTGATCCCAACAGGTGGAAGCAGATAGCTACAATCTTTGAGTCTGGTCCTGCTGGAGAGTTGTTTTCTTTCTTTTTTTGCTCATCCCTGATATCATTTATTTATTTTCACAGTCGCCTTGTAAACTAGGTTCAAAAGTTGAATGACATTCAGTCAAAAACTCACAATCACAAACAATAATAAGAAAATAACATTCAGCTTAGTGAGAAAAACACTATTCAGGACAACTGCCAGGAGCAGCTTTGGATCGACTTCGATTTGAATATCACATGATCGGCCCTGATTTCCGATCACGAGATCGGATCGGAACAGTTTTTACATTGAAGTGATGATTCGCTATTTGTCTGGTTCCTTAACAAGGCTGTTCACATATTGTGAATTGACATTATATGAATTTTGATCTGCATTCTTCTGAAATGGATTGGATTTAACGAGTTAGAATGAATTTGACTGAACTGGAATAGAATTAGAATTAATCAGATTGTACTAGTGGTGGGCGGTTCCTGATTCACTCAGGTCAATGATTCAAATCTTGCTACAGAATCACGACTCATGAGTCCCACATCTTCACTGACCCGGTTCATATGAGTCCTCTAGTCATCTAACGCTAACGTTAGCAGCTATGCAAAGTACAAATGACATGTGAGTGAAAGTGGACAGCTGGATAACAGAAACACAGCTGACTTGGTGATTTAGCCTGAAACTGAGTGAATAACGGACTCTGAGTCCAAAATTCAGATGAATCGAATCATGTCAGATGAGCTGGAACGCCAGATGACTCGAAACATCTCAGAGGATTCAGAACATCAAGACCCTCCAGCTGAGTCTGCAGCTCACAGACTCAGAACTTAACTCCAGTTACTGAGTTGAGTGAATAATAAGCTAAATATTGTTATAAATGGCCTAAGTAGGCTACTTAAATATATTTGTGCTCGTTAACAGTGGTCCGTCTTGTCCTTTTTCTCTTTTGTTAATCAATAAATTTCTCAAAAATGTCTTTTGACTGCATTCTTTTACCCATTCAGAAAATTTAACTTTCAAAATCTCAACAAAAAAAGATTGTATTTCATTATTGTTATTTTATTTTATTCATACCTGTTGCACAGTTGTAATTTGATATCTATTTGTGTTCAAAATAAAATAAAGAAAGGGAAATTTATAAAGGAAAGTAAATCATTCATTAAATGGGGGGGGGCTCAAATGTCATTTGACTCAAATGACTCAAACGAATCGGATCAGATCACTGAGTGACTCGGATTAACCGAGTCCTTAAAGTGAACCAGATTTACCACCACTAGATTGTACTTCATTGAACTATATTGACCTTGTTTTCTGTCTAAAGTGCTTTACGATAACTTTTGTTGTAAGTTGATGCTATTCAGAAAATTGAATTGAATTGAATTGAAACTGTTGGTTGGTCTCCACAAAAGCCACAAAAGCTGTATTTGTGACTTGGACGTTTCTTGTGACTACACTTAACTCAGACTTTTAAAGTTTTTCTGGGATTTTCTGGATTTATTTATGTTTTATATTTCTACATTCTATTTCTTCTTCTTTTTTTTTTTTTAAATCTCCCTCCTCTTTTCTTCCTTTCCCCAACTGGCCTCCAGCAGGAAGGCACACAAACACACCTATGGGCAATTTAGAGTCATCAGTTAACCTAACAAGCACGTTTTTGGTCTGTGGGACAAAGCCCACACAAAGGTGAGGAGAACATGTAAACTCCAAACAGGAGCCCACAGTTTTGACCACCAAGCCACCATGAGACCCCAATATGTGAATATAAATGCTAAATTTACACAAATTGTGACCATAAACACTTTAAGAATGAGAGAAATATCCTCAGTAAATGTTTGACTTAAATCTAGATCCCAACAGGTCACATCGTCATGAAGATTTATAGATTTTGGCTCTAGTGGGACCTTTGATAGTTGTCAGACAGACAAACAGCAGACAAACAGCACAGGGCCAAAGGGGTTGCAGCAACAGTGCGGTTATACAGCGCTTTTCTAGTCCAGGGCCCTCTCAAGATGCTTAAAAGGCACTGAAAACACAAATAGTAATATTTTCTCACATGACTGTTACCTGCCACCAAACCCTGAACTGACCTGCATGTTGGCTAAAAGCAGGACATCTTTGCATTTCCTACTTCGGCTCCTTGTGTACTTTTAGATCTGGCACAAAGGACTCTCATATCACATAATCTGCACAAGTAATTATTTCCAGCCACAATCACAGAGTCAAACCCAGAAGCATGCACACACACACACACACACACACACACACACACACACACACACACACACAGATGCAGAAGTCAGAGATTCAGTTGAAAGTATGTGCTTTGAAAATCTTCACAGCTGCATGCCCAGCAGCTGACAGCTGTGAAGATGTGCGTGTATGATAAGTTGTGAGTGATTATTGTTGTTGTTGTATCATAGTTTTATCACACTGCAGATCGTGGTTGCAGTAACTTGGCAATATTTCTCCATGTAAGCCTCATCACTGTGACACACACACACATGCAAAGGTATAAAGAGACACAAAACGTGATCTAATTTGTGTGTTTGCTCTAATAATACAGCAGTCTAATAGGCTCTGACAACTTGGCCAACTCAATTCCAGCCAGTCTCCTCCAGAATGCCTCTCTACGTCTCTAATTAGGTCCAATCAGTTGGAGTGATATTTATCGATTTACCTCATCCCTTTTTTTCTCTGACAAACACGCTCACTATCTCTTTCTCCTTCACTCCGACCTCCCTTAACTCGTTCTTTCTGCACTGCGGCGCGTTCCTCCTAACTTTGGTTAATTTTAGAATGAGTAAAATAATTATGATTGATGCAGGTGTCTCTTTCTTTCTTCGCAGGTTTTAAAATAGATATCCCCTCCTCCCACCTGCCCCAAAAGAAAAGAAGCAAAAAGCTAATTAGCGTGCGTGCCTTATCGAACTGTTATCAGTTTGCCTGCCCCACAGCTTAAAAAAAAATCATATTAGATATCTTAATCGTTCATTCTGACAGGAGCGTCAGGGACAAACCTGCTCATTTTCCCGGCCAATTGATGTGCTGTGTTCCTTTTTTTTTTTACACTTCTGGTTCCTTTACTTCCTTCTCTCTCTGAGATGCACACAAAGCCATTGAGTACATGCTTTGAATGCTAGAGACTTACTTACTATACAACCTTTTAGCCTCACCCCCAAAGTAATGCTACGTACGTCTGAGAGTCTGAGCACAGTCGGTCATGTGACATTTGGGGAGTATTGACTTTCCACAGTTGCTGCTGAAAATGAGTCTGCATTGACATTGGAGCTGATAATTGTGTTTCTGTGTTGGTGACGGGACAATGGACAAATAAAGGAACAGAGCGAAAGGACGAGAAAGATAAACTGAACAGTGCATCAGAATACATCACTGCCTATGATTCTGATTACAGAAAAAAATAGTTATAATTCAATATAGTAGATGAACTCTCAAGATGACAATATTAATATATATACAGTATATATATGCACTTACATACATGAATTTATGCATTTACTTTTGAAATTCATTCAGATATCAATACTGTTCAAATTAATATCTTCAGGAAAGAAGAAAATAATAACTGAACATTAATTCAAGTAATTTGAGATTCACACTACAGCCTTAAAAACAAAAAACGACAACAAAAACAACAAACAAACAAATCCCTGGTCCTGTACTCATGGAACATTCCCAAATAGAATATCCAGAGGGACACTCCTCCGGGTCCAAAAAAGTACAAATGGACCAACTGGGCAAACTCCCATGTTGCCTCCAGGACACTTGTGTGAGTGTAGAACTGGTACAGTGTTCCACAACCATGGTGGAAGATCAAAAGTATTTTAAGGCCAGGCCTTAAGATACTTTTGATCTTTAAAAAGGATGTTAAGTGTTAACCTCCAAGCTATCGGCAGCAGCACTCTAGTGGAAGTAAGATAAATACTTTATTTGAAGTTGTTCCCTTCCTTTTTAATTTGAATCGTGTTTCTCGGTTGCAGGTTTTCTATTCATGGTTTCAGTTCTGAAAAGAGTTTCAATGATGATTGTGCTCTTGTGTGCAGAATTTAATTTCTTGGTTACAGTAGTTTTCCCTCCTTTGACTCAGGGCTTTGTTTCTCAGAATTTGAATTTTGATTCACAATATATACATCACTAAATTGGTCCTATAATTTCATGTGTGATGCGATAAAAACACTTGGAGAAATGATTCCTGGTGATGCACATTTCTTGCAGGCAGGGGAGACTTGTATTGGACCAGACTGGCACACCAAATTCGATAATGCACACCTTTTCACTCTCTTCAATGTGTATACCAACTTTGCAACTCATCACTGTAAAACCACAAACCTTAAGCTGTGCAGTGAGGTAACATAAATCAGTGAGAGTGGACACAAGTTAATACTTCCAAAAGGTCTCATTCATTATGTAACACTATAAAAAAAATATACTCTGTCCTCTCTCCCGCTGACTCTCTCCTTTCTTTCACGGACACTCTCCCTTTCTGGGGATGCTTCTCACCTCAGCTAAAAAAACACAAGAGACTGTGGGATGAGGTTATTTTTTACATAAGGATGCGGTCAGATCCAGCATTATTGGATTCTCTGATAAATACACAGCTGCACTGACAATTAACAAAATTAGGGCATTTTTAAAAAGTGTGATTTTCTTTAATTTCTGTACATTGTTCCTATAAACCACCTACATAAAATCAATCAGGGGTGTAGAATTGGGTAGGGATGCTAGGGACACATCCCTGTCAGTTTACATCATGGGTGCTATGATGAGAGCAGGCAAAGCTGTATGTGAGCACTGAAACTGATGCAAATTAAAAGTTAACTTTCGCACAAGCCATTTATCACCGTGAGTGTTGACAAGCACCATTGGAAAGCTTACACTGTGCACTTTGGCACAATATTTCTGCAATTCTGAAAGAATTCTGTGCAAAGCTGCCGTTGGCTGTAGGCTTGCTAGCTGGATGATTATGTTGGTCAGCCAACCACACTGACATAGCAGACTGGTCAGGTAACGTGATCACTGGTATCGGATAAGATTCATGCCTTGAATTATATTTGTCTGGTATTTCAAACCATGAAAATTAAGTATAATTGTTCTGAAAGCAGTCCAGCTTGCCTCAGGTTTTACATGTTCACGTGGCCACTGTCGGAGCCGCTCCCACCACTAACATTAGCCACGGGAGCTGATGAAAGTCCTGCTGTGGAAACAGATCTGGAATTTTGGAACATTTGGCTGCGTCTGCTTGAAAAACCTTTTTCTTGTGCAGTTTTCTCTGCTTCTCCTTTTCTTTCTCTCTCCGTCTCCTAATCATTTACAGTCTAAGGTCCTAACAGATCATGAACTGCACACCAGCACAACGAGCCCATTGTCAGTGAAGAAAATAACCAATGGGCCGTGGAGCAGCGTGCGTCAAGGACCAGTGGTTTGGAGACAATTTCTTACACTGACTTTTTTGTGTTTTCTTTTCACCAAATGCATTATGCAGGCAGGACCAAAGCGAAAGAGGTTGGTGTTTAACAACATCAATTGGGCAGCTGATCTGCTGGTTTTGTGGACCAGTTACCCTTTTTGCTGTGGCAAAAAGTCCCCATCAGATCCATACCCAGCTTCTCACAAGGATCTTCTGGTGGTATTGGCTGCATAAGACCAGCTGGATTTAGGTTTTCAGCCTTGTAGACCTGGCACATTGTTGCAGACCTTGATGTGGCTCCACACATCCCTGCGGGCAGATGGCCACCAGGCTACTCTATAAAAAAAAAGACGCACCACACCGCTTAATGAGAGGACGCTGTGTATTATAACAGCAACCCAACACCCGCCACAAACACTGATCCCTTGTAGCTCGCCTTTTGATTAAGTCTGCAAGAAGTAAACTAAAAGTCCAAACTAAGAAAATAAAGAGTCCATATCCTGCTCTCCAGCAATACCAGAAGCAGGTGGTCCGTGTATGCTCAGTACGTAACGAAAAAGTAATCCAATACCAGAAAAAGACAAAACAAAAATGCAATCGCAGCCAGTGGTTTACCACACCAAAAATACAAAAAAAAAAAAAAAAAAGAACCAAAACAGAACAATCTCATCAGATCAGACCAGGATATTCCACGGGTTTGGCAGTTGGATGGGTATCTTCCAAGCGTCCTCTCTGTGGAGGTTGGGTGGTGGTGATAGGAGGTGCCCCCCATCTACACAATACACAGTGGATAATACAGTCTCCTTTATTGCACAGTAGCTAAGATGCATACATAGGTATTTTTATACATTTACTGTGCAATAATACGTTTTGTTTTTAACTGTTGGCCAAATAGCACGTCGGCGCACCAAGAAAATGCCCGGTATGCCAGATGGCCAGTCTGTTGGTGCTTGCAGGCAGTGGAGTGAAGATGCAGACATGAGATGTGCATGGAAGACTTTACTTCATTTATTTCACTTATTTCACAGTCCTGATGTGAGCCTGAAATATGGTTAGTACATGAAGCCTCAGATCTGATAATCATCATCCTGAGTGCTGAGCGAGTGGTCATGGTAGAGGCAGTAGGGGTGTGAAGTTGTGCTTTTCAATGAGAAAGTAAAACTCAAGTCATTTGTAAGTATCTTGTCACCCTTCCAGGTGGGAAGTGGAGGTGTGATGTTTTTCAGGTTTTTCCACACTGACGCAGGTTCATTGGTTAGGAAGTGTGTTTACAAGGCATTGTAAATCATGCTCTTGTATGCATTTCACATCAGTTTTTCACAGAAGCTGATATACTAAATGACAGATTCTGTGGGCTTGCTTAGGATGTCTTCTGAATTCTAAAAGTCAGTTCTCTTAGTGCACCCTTACAGCACAAACTCAACTCCAACAATCCATCTCCTCTCACCACTAGTTTTGCAGTTTGGTGCCCTCTTCTGTTGGATGGGATGAGATGGACTAGACAATGATCAGACACAGTGGAAAGACAGCTCTGAGATGTTATGCATCCTTAATCACTGTGTAGCAGTGATCCAATGTGTTATTCTCTCTAGACAGGAAATACTGTATGTTGTCTGTATAAGCATGAATCACAGATAAGAGTGGCCCTGTTTCTAAAATGTGGTCTGCTGTAAACAGCTGGAAACTCAGCAGATGCAGCACATTGTCTAGACTGTCTGCCACTGTGCAGGTGGAGACGTCTTTCTCATGTCTAGTTAACAGCTGCAGATTTTCAGCTGGATTCTGGAAAGTACAGTCACCAGTAGTACAGAAAGTACTAAGTCCTAAGTCCTCGCTGCAGCATGTTCTTCGAGTGTGCCCAAAAACCAAAGCAGCTGCCACAAACAAAATGTCCAATAAAGCATCAGGACATCAAAAAACTGGTACAAGATTGGCTTGTGTATACGCCTAATCTGTAGGAGGTCATCATGGGAGAAAAAAGTTACATCACACTGGACAAAATAAATAAATAAAACAGAAGTACAACTTGACACTGAGACTACCATCTGGGCGCTATCTTTTAATGTCTTTTATCACTTGAAAATGATTTGGTATTCTCTTCTTTTTTTTATTATAAGCTGCTAAGAAGATTTCCAGTTCACACTGTGAATGCATGAGTGACTGAAATGCCTGGATCAAAGCTAAATTAACGTCAAATTAAGTACTGAGGCGAGGGAAAAGGGGTACTCGCTGAAGCTTTGTGACCTCCACATAACCCCGATTCAAGACAGAATTATTCTTTCTGATCTCTGCAGCTCTACCCAAACCTTCAGCTCTATTTTAGTATCTCCCTCCTGCTCTCCTGCTTTCCTGCTCTCCTGCTCTCAGCTCTCAGCTCTCTGCAGTGTGTGTATAGGCTGGTTGTTTGTGTACCTGGAAACTGACAGACTCTGCTTTGATCAGATTTGAACCCTGGGGGCAACACACTGGTCCTTCTCTACAGTTGTCTATGCATATGCACATGTTCATGGCATTCCCATGCATACACTCGGCCATGCACATATCACAGAGGCAGTGTGAGATGATGTGAGATACTGAAAGAAAGATGGAGTGGGGAAAGGAAGAAAGCAAGAGAAAGAAAAGTCTTTGATGTACTCAACATTTTCTGTGTTCATATCTCAAATAGCAATCACAGACTGTAAGAGGAGAGGCTTGGAAAGGATTCGATGATGACTGATTGACCGTTCAAATCTTGCCAATGTGAACAAGGGCTGACGGGGTAAAACACAGGGGCAGACTCATCAACTCATTTCCTCTTTGAGACCAACCCCCACTTGCTCTGCCAACTGGCAGATTTTTTTCTGCTTGGCTTTAAAATTGAGCACCCTGCTATGGTGATTAGCAGTTTTCACTTACGCTGCCAGTGTATTATTGTGTGTAATGTGCTAGAGACCAAAGTCCTGATATTTAAAAAGGATTTCAAATAGCGTAAAATTGGCTGGTCGTATGCCCCAGTTCTGACCCCTCTCCAGTGAGCCGTTGACCAAGTGGCAGTCAAGTGGTTGGACCCTGGACTGAACTGAGACTGAAGGAGTGGTGGGTATAATAAAGGAGCAACGTTATTGCACTTCACCTTTCCAGTCCGTTAAGGATGAGTGTGGAAGGTCACATCAGGTGACATTTATTTGGACTGTTCAGTGAACCAGGTGAATTCTGTCTCCTCCTGCTGTGTCATGATTTCACCTATCCATTCATTACCACATCATCAGCTCAAAGAAGTAGACGTTTCATTTTCTCCTTGAACTATTGCTGATGTAAAAATGATATATATATATATATATTTTTTGCCAAAGTAAATATTCCATTTTCAGTCTTGTCATGGAAATTGGGTCTCTTTGATCATTTTACCTGCCTGCAGAAACACTTGAACATTTCAATCAGAAATAATAATCTCCAGCACTGTTTTCAGGTTAAATGACAACAATTTGGAGCTCTCGGTTTGTCATAGTGAATTGCTCCCATTAATCAGTTACAGGGCGTTAGCTGATAACACAAAGTGATGAGAAAAGAAGTATGACCAGGGGTTGCATCCTGGACCAGGTCAGGTTGCATCGGGATTAGTCAGAACATCCAGCTACTATGGTACTATTGTACTTGCATGACTCACCAGAGGCCCATCCAAGAAAACACTTCTGTTTTCTCAATTTGTAGTGCCAAGTAAACATTCACAGCCACAAAAGACAGATGGGACTGAGGTGACATCTTCTGTAGAGATAAAGCAGGTGTATACTATAAAACTAAATTAACACTGAGTCCAAATTACACCCTATTTTAGGAGGCTGCTTTGCAGATAATTACAAAGTCTGGCAGTAGGGTGGAGGGGTGATACATTTCTCCAGATGCACTGTAAAATATCAGCAAGAGTAAAAGGAACTGAATTTTCTCTGTGGACTGTTCAAACCAGTTACCATCAGGCAGGAAACACAGTGCTTCACCAGCACTGTGTTCAGGGGAGATGGGAGGCTGCTGACCTCAACGGGGGGATGTTGAGTGGATTCCATATATGCCTTATCATACGAATATCATATGATATCATGCGAGTGTCTTCGTTGACACGCCTCTGTGTTATATGGACATCTGGGGCTGTGCCTCTGGGTTGGCAGACTGGGGTGGTGGCTCCCCTTTTTAAGAAGGGGGACTAGGGGTGTGTTCTAATTACAGGGGAATTGCACTCCTCAGCCTCTCCGTCAAGGTCTATGCAGCAGCGCTGGCGAAGAGAACTTGGTCAATCATCAATCAGTCTTAGTAAGAGTAATGTGATCCTGGTTGTGGAACGCTGGACCAGCTCTACACCCTTGCTAAGATATAGGAGAGAGAATGGGGATTTGCCCAAGAGGTTTTTGTGGATTTGAAGAATGCATCTTACCATGTCCCTTGGGGTACCCTTTTGAGGATTGCTCTAGGAGTATGGGGTACTGTGTCTGTTGCTATGGACTATCATGTCTCCATAGAAACAGAGAATGTAGTCCATGTATTTGGGTACCATAGCACTGCATACTTAATCGATGGCAGATCAATATCTAATAAGGATATCACCAATTGGAGGGTAGAAAGCTTTAACATAGAGGTGGCTACAGCTAAATACACCAACACTGGAGGGCTGGCAGAGAACTGTCTGACGTTGTGTTTTTGCCAGCACTGATTTGTCTGTTTGTTTGCACCATAACTCAAAAAGTTATGGACGGATTTTCATAAAAAGTTCAGGATATGTCCAAATTGGGACAGTGCACAAGTGATTACATTTTGGAGGTAATCCAGATCACTGTCTGTTACCAGGATTTTTTTAAAGGATTCTTTATCATTGCAAGATAGGACCATTTTCAGGATATGTGTATACATCTCCACAATAAATGCTCTGAATTCTTGGCAAAAGAAATATGGGACATGGTCATGACAGCATGAATAATGTATAAAAGTCTGATCCGGATCCTGGAATATTCTGGATATTAAGATCCAGAACATGAAAAATGTTGGGGGTTATCATCTTTTTCAACTCTGTGAGGTAACAAATGAAGATACAGACATGCAACTAATACCAAAATGTAGCTGAAAGTTTACTGAAACAGAAGTATGTTAACATATTTGATGTATCTATAATAGTTATGGAGCTGATCCATAGAAAACCGCCATTACGAAAAAATTGATTTTTGCAAATAACTATTAAACTAATAATGACATCAATGTGATTCCAGTTGCTAAGTGTATGTTTACATGGTCAAGGAATCCAATATAATAAAACAAATGTAGAAGTAATACTTTTGGGTGTAAGTCACAGTATGTGGGACCTGTGCTGCTTGGCAGAGGTCTGAGCTCTCCGAGTGCTTTTCTAGTTCTGCTCTGTTATTTTTACTTCCTCTTACTCCTTTTCGAGCACCTGCTGGTGAAATTAATTGCCCCTTTTGCATTTCTTGTGTAAGTGTGTCTGTTATTTTACACTCCCATCATGTTCGAAATAAAGACTTTTGAATTGAAAAGAACTGAACTGAAAACTTTTATGGACAGAATTTTTAGGCTCAGGGAAAGGGATCTGATTCCATGGTATCAGGATTTCATCACTGCCTTTTGCAGATGGTGTGGTCCTGCTGGTACCATCAGGTGGGAACTGGTTTTCAGCCAAGTGTGAAGCAGCAGGTATGACAGTCAGCTCCTCCAAAGCTGAGACCATGCTTCTCAGGGTGGCATGCCCTCTCTGGGCTGGGTGTGGGGTGCTGCCTCAAGTGGAGGACATTAAATATTTCTTATTCACGAGTGATGGGAGAATGGAGCAGGAGATTGGCAGGTCTGTTGTCTGTGGTGAAGACAGAGCTGGAGTAAAAAGTGAGGCTCTTTGATTACTATTCAGTCTCTCTTGCTACTATCACCTGAGATCACAAAAACAAACAGCTGAAATAAACTTCTGAATAAAATTCTGTCGAGCTGTTTGACTCTCCTCTCAAGATAGGGTGAGAAGTCCAGTCATCCTGGAGGGACCTTTCTGTGTTTCGGACATGTCTAACCAGGAGAAGACCCAGCATGTTAGCATCTGGTAAATTATACAAACTATAGTTTAGGAGTATAATGATGTTGTGTTCTGCTGTGCTTTATGGTCATAAACTTTCCTGATGGGCCAGATGTTTTACAACAATTTGTCATAATAGAGAGTCATAATACAGGCAAAGAAACTGTGAAATGGTAAAGTTTTACTTCACTACTTATTTTGTAAAGAACAGGATGATTATGAAGCTGTAACCATGTATTTATTATTATCATCAATATTAATACAAAACAACCACAACTAATAGTGAAGAGTTATCGGAAAATATGGAGTCAGATAGGGCTTCGTACGTAGGTCTCTGATGGCTCCACCAACTCATTATAAGCTGTTTGAACGCGTTACTCTTGTGCAGTGTCACTTTTGTGACAGTTTCATGTGCAATAACGAACGCAAATGAATGAATGACAAGTCAAATTGTGTTTTATGAAACAGCTCAAGTCTTGACCGCACAGCAATTCTATAATTTCTTTTAATGGTCATGACAGAGAGAAGGAGGGAGAGAGGGGAGAGAGAGAGAGAGATCCCAGTGAATAAATAATGCACTGTTAATGTTTTCTGTTGGTCTTTTATTTAGTTGCAGCATCTTGCATCAGCCAAAATGAGGGTACTTATGAGATGTGTGTCTGCTTGTGTTAAAGAAATTATTTAGACTTGTCCTGTCAGTAAGCAACGCCTACCGAGATAAAAACAAACAAAAACACCGTATGGTTGATGTGTGTGTATGTGCGCGCGTGTGTGTGTGTGCTTGTGTGTGTGTGTGTGTGTGTTCTTTGTGTGAGGTCACAACAATTCAGATGGAGCAAACCATGAGCAGTTCAGTGCAGGTTAGATGTGCAACAGGGTTTAAAATCTGTGGACACCTGAATTTATTCACTGTTATTCTAAAAATATATATGATTTGTGTTTTTGATTTCAAGAAGATGCTAAAACAATGTTAATTTGATTATAATACATAAAATAGATGTAAATTACATTAATTAATTACAACAGGTATAGATGTACAAAATAGAAACAGAATAGCAATAAAACAGACTTTTCCATCCAAAGAATGTAGATTATTGTATTGATGCAACAAAATTATCTTCAGTATTTTCAACTATTTTTATTTTCAGTCGCCCAGGTGTCTGATGATCTCAGACCCAGTACATCCAGTGACCCTGAAGATGTGAATCACTGTAACTAAACATTACTATAAACGCCATTATTAACTATTATGAACGTAAAACATGCGAAAGAAACAAGAACAAAAAATTGCTAGAAACCAGGGATGTAACAGTACACAAAGATCTAAGGTTGAGGTTTCGGTTCTTTTTTTTTCTTTTTGTACAGTATGGGAACAAAATGCAAAACATAAATTTATTAGCTTATTAGGAACTTTTATAAACCAAGCATTTACACATTTTAGTCAAATTATTCTCAAAAATAAAATATGAAAATAAAGTGTAGAATACTTTAGTGCTGCCTGGTAATAAATTAAGTAAAGGATTCTCAAATAAAGAAAATCTAAATAACACAAGATTATCAGTAAATAAAATATTCTCAAATTAACGAAAAATATATAAAAATATTACAAAACTAAAGTCCTTTCTGCTTGTTTTTGAAGGTTTCCATGTGTAAAGTAAACTTGGATGGAGCCGTTTCAAGTTCTTGTGATTTTATTGTTGATCATTTTAACAGCAGGTTGAAACCAGCTCTCAACACTGCAGCTCCAATTAAAACAATAAGAACCAAACCCACACCACCGTGGATAAGTGCAGAACTCAAAGAGCTGAACAGAAAGTGCAGGAGAGCAGAGAGAAAATGGAGAAAAACTAAACTGACCATCCATTATGAAATGTTACATGTACAACTCCATCCATCCATCCATTATCTATACCTGCTTCGTCCTGTGCAGGGTCACGGGGGTCTGCTGGAGCCTATCCCAGCTCACCTTGGGCGAAAGGCAGGGGTCCACCTGGACAGGTCGCCAGTCCATCGCAGGGCCACATACATA
>JBAMYA010000020.1:11761713-11781705 GCA_037176975.1 Arrhamphus sclerolepis | reverse complement strand
GAGAACGAGGACTTTGATTATGAAGTGGATGATCCAGGTTTTGGATCATCCACTTCATCTTCTCTCTCTATTTTTTTTGGTGGAAGACAAGAGGGAAAGACGTGCCTCTGCACACAGGACGGGACAGTGTCAGACCGTTATTATATACAGTCACTGATGCTGACTGAGGCGCCACTCCCTCGTGTTTCAACACTTCCTGTCAGTGCTTGATAGATGCAGAAGTTATTTATAACAATTTTATCTCAAAATATTGTTTATGGCATAGTTATATATTTCTCTGGGTCTGAAAATCTAATTGTTCTATCATTAATGTACACTATGCTGTATAGTGGTGTCCAACCTGCAAGTTGCCCTTGAACATCAAGGGCCTCTGAAATATCTGCTTTTGTCACCCCCGATACTTTCCTCCAGTATACTGTGATGCCATTCGGGTTGCGCAACGCTCCTGCTACGTTCCAGCGTCTTATGCATCGTGTTTTATCTGAAGTTGAAAATTGTGAAGCATATTTAGATGATGTGGTAGCCTATTCCTCCACCTGGTCTGACCATCTATACACTCTGTCGCAAATCTTTAGTCGTTTCCGCGAGGCCTCCCTGACACTCAACCTCGCCAAATGCGAATTTGGGAAAGCTACTGTAACTTATTTAGGTAAACGGGTAGGACAAGGGCAGGTGCGACCATTAGCAGAAAAAGTACAGGCTATTGTTGATTTCCCAGTCCCACAGTCCAAAAAGGCGCTTCGCCGCTTTCTTGGGATGTGTGGTTATTATCGAGGTTTCTGTAGGAACTTTTCAGATGTGGTGCCTCCTCTTACTGCTCTCGCCAGCCCAAAAAAAGACTTTGTTTGGTCTCCTGCTTGTCAGGCTTCCTTTGCTTCAGCTAAGGCGTTGCTGTGTAACGCGCCCGTTCTCATTGCGCCCAACTTTACGCGGCCCTTCAAACTGGAGGTAGACGCAGTGCGTGCGGCGCGGGTGCTGTGCTCCTGCAGGAAGATGCCCAGACTATTGACCATCCTGTCTGTTATTTAACAGTCACCAACTCAACTACAGCACTATAGAGAAGGAAGCGCATACATGCGCATACAATACATGTTTTTACGGATCATAACCCCTTAGTGTTTATTGCTCACATGTGCAACTCAAACCAGCGTCATATGCGTAGGTCTCTTCTTTTGCAAGATTTTAATCTCCAGATTTTCCATAAAAAAAGTACCGAAAATGTGATAGCCGACCTGTGATTGGCTGCAGCTGGAGTCCGGCGGAGTATATAAAGAGGCAAGATGGCAGAAGACAGGAGAGCCGCATTATTCCTCATCACCCGGCTGTCCCAACCTGCCACAGTTTGTTTTTTTTTTCAGTACTTGTTATTTGCACAGTAGGGGTGGACTGCCAGTTGAGTTGTTTTCTTTTCTCCTGTTTATTTAGTTAGGGAGGTAAGTGTTTGTCTTTTGTTTTTGGATTAGGTTATTTTGGTTAATTTCAAGGTATTCTTGTTTTGTTTATTTTGGCCTTGGTCCACCCTGAAGTCAATTTCCTTTAATCTGTTATTATTAAATTTGTTAACTTACAACGGCTTGTTTTGTGGCGACTTGGGACTTGTGGGAGATGGGGAGCAAAGGAATGATGTTATGTCTGAGACACCCGTAGCCTGGGCATAACAGTGGAGACACTCTAGCTCAGCATGAAGCAGCGGGATTTAAGTTAGCAGTGGGGTTTGCCTACAGTAAATGCAGGCACTGCAGATGCAACTTTGAAGACATGCAGGAGCAATTTAATGAAGATTTGTTTGTTAAAAGGACAATGGCAACTCATAACAGCCAATGTAATTACCTTAAAAAGGCAAATACAGACTTTCTGAAAGACAATCTAAAAATTACATATGGCATAAACAGGAGAAGCAAGTTAACAGAATTTCCTCACTTTGATTTAATCAATAAAACCCCAAAAGATGACATGCATGTCATTCTTGAAGGTGTTGCTCCATATGAAATCAAATGTGTTTTAAGGAATCTTCTGCTTTTGGAATATATACACTTAGACGCATTCAACAGTGCAATGGTTTGTTTCCTTTATTCTCCTGTGGATGCAAGGGACAAGCCTTGCCCCACATCTGTCATCAAATGACAATAAACTGAAACAGTCAGCTGGACAGATGCTGGTTTGGTTAAAGATTTTGCCATTTCTCATTGACAAAATTGGAGAAAATGATTACACACAAATGCTACTTAAGTTGTTGGAAATAGTCAAAATTCTGTTTTCACCTATTATTGCTCTCTCAACTCTTTCAAGGCTGAAGATTTTAATAGAGCAGCATTTAAAGCATTCAAAAAAACTGTTTCCAGATGCAAATATACCTAAACAGCATTACTTGCTGCATCTCCCCTCTCAGATTAAGGCACTTGGTCCTACAGTGAGACATGTGTATATGTGCTTTGAGTCAAAGCATTGCTTTTTTAAACAGTGGGCTTTGAAAAGTAGTTTTAAAAATATGTGCAACTCTCTTGTGAAGCACAACCAACTTTGTGAATGTAGTCAGAATGTGTACGAAAAACATCCAGTTTGTTCAGGTGAAGTTGACATGGGCCCAGCCTCTGAGGTGAAAAATGTTCACTATGTAGAGGGAAAGATTAAAGAATTTTTAGGAATAGAGCACGTTGAACATATACTTTCAACACAGTGGATTATGCAACACAGAAATAAGCATACATATGGAAAAATCTTTGGTTATTTCTAATGTCATCAATGATACTCCAGAGTTTGCACTTGTGAAAAACATTTTTTAGCATGTTTTAAATGCATCAGGGTATTGTTTTGAATACCAACCTCTCTCTACAGTTGGGTTGAATGATCATTACTTGGCTTTCGAGGTAGAGGTTCCTGACCTAGATCAAGCCAATATTCATAGATGCTGAAAAGCTTGTTGATTATGCACCATACAACTATGTAAACTTCAACAACAGTACATTCCACTGAAGTATGATCTCACAGACATCATCAAATATCATTCCTGAGTCTGTGTTTGGGTATTTGGGCTGATTTTTTTGAGCACTGATAATTGATGACAACATTTATTTTTACTTATTTTTGGAATAATGTGGGGCAGTATGTCCAGAGTACAACAGAACATAGAAGGAAGCATAATTCCAGCTTTTGCCTCTGTTTTTTATTTTACATATCACATGGACATGGTTTGATGGAAATGTAAGAAAACTAGCCATACTGTTCTGTGCATTGAGTTGTGAGTTGGGCATGTTGACTTGCAGTTTTCAATAAAGCAGATTTGTTGTCACAATTCAAGTTAAGTGTATTTTTTGATGATTTATCTTTTACTAATAACACAGCAGCTTAAAAACCTTATGACATGTCGAAAACGCTTGTTTCAACTGAGATCTGACTCAAACCAAGATGTTTTCAAGACTGATTAACAAGATATTCAAGATGCACAGCCTAAAAACAAGCTCCTTTATCTAACTTAAATCTTACTCTTTAGGTCATATTAAGTGTGATGAGATACTTTGGCTTGAAATTAGAGACATTTACTTGACAAGATTTTCAGTTTTTGCAGTGTAAAAGAAAACAAAAACTAGTTTCTCTCTTCAGTTCTGTGGCATTAACCTGCCCTTGTACCTCACTCCTCTTTTTCTGTTTTCCCTCTACTTCTCTTATCTTTCCTGAACTTTTTCTATTCTCTCCCTTTCTCTGAATTGGCTCCTATCTCCTCACCTCTACCAACCCCCACACCCCTCTCTGATTCAGCACTGCCCCCAGCTCTGTCGCAGGAAAGTGAGTTTATCGTCGTCATTATCACCATGTTAATTCCAGAGCCTTATCTTCCTAAATAAAGTGTGTGGTTTTGTCTCTTTGTGCTGACATCCCCAGGCTGCACTTGAATGTAGCTTATTTCTGCACTGCTCCACTTTGCCTCGAAATAAACCGGTTTTTTGGAGACAGGCGCTAGCAAAGCTTGCATCAGCTTCTCACAAGCTAATGGGGGTATCAGCAGTTGCCTGCATCAGAGAACATCAAAGCAAGCAATTCCCTCTGAACACAGAATCCGAGTGCATACAGAGGGCACCCGTGGAAAAACACACACTTCGACACACACCCGCACACACACACACACAGACAAGTGCATACAGCGGGCATGAGGAAAGGGGAGCTTCTTGTTTTCACATAGCATTACCATATATGTTAATGACAGTGTTGTTATTGTGCAGAAACAGCCGGTGGTGTGATGAAGTGTGGAGCTGTCCTGACTGTAGGAAGGAGGACATCCAGAGTTAGAAAACAGCACAGACAATTTTTTTAGGTTCTTATTTTTGACACACACACTCATATATAATGTGTAATGAAAGAGGCAGATACACACTCAAGTAGGGATTGATTTTTTTCACCATTGTCTGTGCTGGTACTAATTTGTCTGATGTGTTTGATGTGAGGCACATGAGGCCGATCATTGATGTTTCTGCTGCCATCGCGTGACTACCCAGTAAACGCCTTAATTTAATGCTGGTTCTAAAGTACTCGTTTGGGAAGTGGGTCATGAGATTTCAGATGTTCCAACAGCCACATATTCCAAAACTAGATGAATAGGTGTATTTGACTGGAATACTGATGTACTTTTATGCGTGACTGGAGGGACTGCTGATCTTCTATCTATACAACACCATTACACACAAAACACAACAGCTATCAAAGTACAATCATCATGTTTGTTGGAACAGCTTTTTTTCCTCTTCCGTTTGATAAATCATTTGGTTTACTCAGTGAGTGGTCACAGAGTTCTGCTCATTATCACTGAATAATGCAGAATAAAATGTGTTTGCAATTTTTGCTTCCTTATCCAATCTCTTTGATGTCAGCGAAATCATGTTTTGAACACAGTGAGGTTAATATCTTTTAAACTTTGAGTGTTTAATATGTTTATCTGCTATCAGTGACCCAGTCTCATTATTATTTCAGCAGAAAGAGCTGGAATCAACTCTGTAAAATCTGACTTTAAAGCAAGGCTCTGGTATCACACAAGAGTAGCGAGTTTGATTGAAACAAAAATACATCCCATTCATTGACATCTGCACACAAATTAAAGGCTGAAAACACAATAATAAAAATAGATTAAATGTGATTCATCATCAGAAATAATTATGTTGTCCTGTATGGTAAGAGTGGAGTGGATTCCAGCTGTTCCTGTACCTCTCCCTCTCACCAAGGAGCAAAATCTGCCCTGATCCTGCCAGCTGCAGAGGCCACAGCTCTCTGAGCTAAGAGCACGGCGTGATCAACTCCCAGGTGAGGGACTGCTACATCCAAACCTGTCTGTACAAGCCTTCTGGTTGCTAGGACCCCCAACCACACGTCTCATCCAATCAGCAAACATCTAACTTCCACATTGAAGCTCATCCAGAATTGTTTTGTTGCAGTTCCTCCACTGACCACTAGGTGTTGGCTCTAAAACAGAGCAAATCTCCATTGACCTCCATGTTAAAAGTGACAACTTTGCAGCTTAATCTGTTATAGTTGTTCTACCTTTGTGAGAATGCAAAAATCCTAACTTAGAATGATCCAGTCGAAACTAGTTCATATTTTCATTACTGCAAGACTGGATTTCTGCTGTTGGTTTTTAGTGGCAAGAGATAGAGGTAATCTTCAACTTTCTTTGCTCTGTTCTCTTTAATCTGTTTGCATGTATACATTAGTACTATTGCAAAATAATACTTTACTGTTGTGCATTGAACTTGGATACATCTTGTGTAAAGTGGTTTGAGTTGATTTTGTTTTAATCACCACCGTACGTTCAAATGAAATGTCAAAGATTCTTTTGTTCTAATTCATGAAATGCATCAATCAATTTAATTGGTGAATGACATTAAAGCAAATAACACAAAAAATGAGATAAATGTTAAGTTTCCAGATTTTTTTTCCCCATTTGTTTATGAACTGAAATGCAGGGGCAGAAGTATTAAGGTAAGAAACCATAAAAGTCCAAAACTGTTGTAGATGTAAGGGAATAAAAACATTTTTAGTTCTTAAGCATGTTTGTCCACTTTGCTTACACATTTTATGTGCTTTATGGCAATGCTGATGTTAGTGTAACAGCTAAAACAAAGTGTCTGGTAACTGAACTCAGACAAATGTGTTTAATTTAGTTTTTTCAGTGAGAGAACAACTGCAGCACATTCTGATTTAACCTGTTCAACAGGAACAACTTAATGTGGCTCTGCCTGAGCAAACACATGCATAATTGGATGTATGCTAAATAAAATCTGTTACCATGTGGCAAACATTTGCACAGTAATTAATAAGAATTTGTTGACATGCCCACGTTATTTGGTAAACACTTGCGATGACACAGAAGGCGTCCAGCCGCATCCTGAGATTTCCTTCGCTGGTTTTTTGAGGATAAAGAGGATTAAACAGCTTTCCTCCAAGTGGAAATAACACCATGACTTGACCAGATCCACATCCGTCGCCAGAGTGGAGATTCATGTGTACATATATTTTGCATGTATTGTAATCTATTTTATGTCAGTCTGTGTACCTCGTGGATAAAGAGATGCACTCGGTTATGAACACATGCACAAAATTACAGTGTTTGCAGAAAAAAGTCCAAGGAAAACAAGTTACTTGATGACTATGACACTGATGGCATTAAATACTTTATTTAATGGTAACCTGAGTTGAATTACTATTATTTTGTTATTTCATTTATCATATTGTTATTGTATTTAAATAGAGCAAGTTTATCGTACTTTATTCTTCATGCCATCATTTGAAATATCGATAGAAAGTTGTTTTTATTCATTTATGCTTGGCATCAGAGCATATTAGCGGAGCGTTCAAAATGTGATGAGTGAGTTTTTATCCAAAGGCCGGAGCGATCGCTCTGTGCTGCTCCAGTTCGCTCCAGTTCGCTCCAGTACCGCTCACACCACCAGTCTTGAGCATGCACAAATCCATGGGTTCCACCACAGAGTAGAAATGAACTGGTGATGCAACAAACCTGCTACACACACACAGGAATTTCTCCCTTTTTCTAAAAACTGAGTGAGCGTGGAGCAATTTCACCGGATGATGCTGAAAATTTTAGTTGAGCGGGGAGCAAAATTGAGCGGAGCGTTCCGACGTGACTTTGAGCGGCGGAGCGGATGAATGAAAACCTACGTGAGCGGAGAGCAGAAATTCTGAGCGCTCAGCTCCGTTCATATGCTCTGCTTGGCATTGTGTCTGTATTTTTTTTTTTTACCAGTTTCATAGAAATGTAATCTTCATTTAAAAAACGATAAACAGCAAAAAAAACAAACAAACAAAAAAACGTAGTAAACTGAACAATCCATGGATTAATTTTCTGGAAATATTGCGAAAAGATGCATATATTTTGGAATCATATATGAGTTATATAGTAGGGTTTCCTACAAATAAATTCGCATAGAAGAAAAAACAGACTTTGAGACTGTATTTTATGGATCCTTAAGACCAATTTAAACATGTTGTTATTGACAGTGACGTGGAAAAGTGGGAAAAAAATGTCCTGCAAACAGAGCTGAGGGTATTTTAGATTCCTCTGGGTACTCTGGTTTCCTCCTGCTGTCTAAAAACATGCTGTTTAGATTAGTCATCCTAAATCTCCCATAGGCTTCATGTAAATTAACTATAAAAGTGCACTATAATAGGCGCAGCCGAGGTTTTGAGGGGATCCAGCTTGGTGACCTCAGAATCGGGTCTCTGCTTTTTGCAGATGATGTGGTTCTGTTGGCTTCATCAAGCCGGGATCTCCAGCTCTCACTGGAATTATTCACAAAACGAGTGTGAAGCAGCTGAGATGAGAATCAGCACCTCCAAATCCAAGACCATGGTCCTCAAGTGGAAAAGGGTGGAATGTCCTCTCCGGGTCGGGGCTGAGGTCCTGCCCCAAGTGGAGGAGTTCAAGTATCTCGGGGTCTTGTTCATGAGTGTGGGGGGGAAAGGAGCGGGAGATTGACAGATGGCTCGGGGCAGCGTGTGCAGTGATACGTACTCCGCACCGATCCGTCGTGGTGAAGAAAGAGCTGAGCCAGAAGGTGAAGCTTTCGATTTACCAGTCCATGTACATTCCTACCCTCACCTATGGTCACCAGCTGTGGGTGGTAACCAGAAGAACGAGATTGCGAGTACAAGCGGCCGAAATGAGTTTCCTCCGCAGGGTGTCCAGGCTCTCCCTTAGAGACAGGGTGAGAAGCTCGGTCATCCAGGAGGGGCTCAGAGTAGAACTGCTGCTCCTCCGCATCGAGAGGAGCCAGATGAGGTGGCTCGAGCATCTAGTTAGGATGCCACCTGGACCCCTCCCTGGTGAGGTGTTCCAGGCACGTCCAAGTGGGAGGAGACCCCGGAGAAGACCCAGGACACGCTAGGGGGTCTATGTTTCTCAGCTGGCCTGGGAACACTTTGGGATTCCCCCGGTTGAGCTGGAAGAATTGGCTGGGGAGAGGGAGTTCTGGGCTTCCATGCTTAGGCTGCTGCCCCAGCAACCCGACCCTGGATAAGCAGCAGAAGATGATGATGAGAAAACCTTGCAAATGCAATTTGAAGAGGTGAACAAATGTTCTTCTCTTCTGGCACAAGATGATAATTGACTCACAAGCACTCGGACATCTGGTTGAAAAAACAGTCAACATACCATCATCCATCTTTACATCTGCTACTTTTAGCTTAAATATGACTCATTTTTTTTCCTCATTATCTTCTCTTATTTTATTTCATAAAAAGACATACTTCTTCTTATAGAAGAAGTATATTGAAGTAATGTAGCAGTTCAGAGGAGATTTTTTTTTAAGTTTGATATTTAAATATGAATTTTCTCATGATGAAAAGAATATGCCAAAGAAGTTGAAGGATACGTTTACCGCATGTCCTGAATAACAGGCGATGCTCCTTGGCTACCAGATATTATGACTACTAATCCTTGGATTTAAACTAAAGTAAGGACATTTATGTTTTGTTAGTATTTTGTTCTTTATCTGCTGCACCAAAGGAAAAATCAGAGAACAGAATTATGTCAATTCAAGCTTTATTAATATCATGCACACATTTTTTGGCTGAAGGTCCAATCCCCTGACACCACTAAAGGATACCAGGGAAATGGGACACAGAAGACTGTTTCTAGGGGTTTTTTTATAAACAGAAAAGGGGGGGTTCTTCCACTAGTTGTAAATTTCAATCTTATCTGGCTTCACCAGAGGTGAAGGTTTGACACTCAACTTAGAATCCTTAAATTTTCTGTTTCCTGTTCATTGTTCAACCTGAACAATAAGAGGAGGCTCAAGTCAGCAACTTTAAAAAGTCAGGAGTCAACAGAATTTGTGAAAAACAGGAAGGATCCTTCTTCAAAGTAATCACTCAGCAATTACAAAATGTAAAATCTTGTACAGAAAATTTAAGCTATTCAACCAAATATTAACAGTTTAGTAGATTATTTATTTGCTGTCATAATGTTTCTTGACAATAAATCTTTCACTTTTACATGGTGTCATATTTTTGGCTGATTCCACAGAGCTTCTTTTTTTCTGTTGTTTGGTATCATTTGGTGAATTGGACATTTGAAGTCTGATGAAATAAGACATACTGGCAATTTAACAGTTTCAGTTGATTAATTTAACAAACAGGAGTCTCAGTAGCATGTGGAAGAAACAGAATCTGCAGTCATCAGAGACCTATGGAAAGCCCTTTGTGTCAAAAAGTGAGGGATGGTCACCTTTGACCTTCAGGGGGGTCATGAACTCTTTAGAGGTCATGAGGTCAGAAACCAGACTTAGTGACACCACATTCGAAGTAGGAGGGAACATAAATGCATATACCAGATGTTGTGACGTCATGGGAGGAAAAAAAGTTTCAATGTTTCTTAATCACTTTTACATGTACCTCCCTTCCTATTGGACCCCAATAGGTGGGAGCAGTTGAGCAGAGCCAGTGAGAGGTTGCGGCAGCGCTGTTGAGAAGTGAATAGAAACATGGCCAATTTCTTTCTCCTCACTTTCAACCGACTGTGCAATCGCTGTGCATTTGTTGCACAATTATAACGGCTGGGCTGTCCAGAGTGGTTGGGAGCCAATCCGAACCATGGTGTGGCGGTGGCGATGGATGGTCCTCATCGTTGGTCAGTACAACACCTATAACGCTCTATCAGGATGTTAATGTGGCTCCATATACACCTAAGAAATGCACGATGTATCTGTGTTGAACCCAGAAACCCCCTGCAGGAAGTTTTCAGGAAGACTGGCCTCTGCACCCCAGAATGCGTGGATCCTGGGGATATATTTTCAGGTGCATGAAGGTGAAAGTCTGAGTCCTACAACTCACATGACAATGGTGAATGCTGAGGAGTGGGCTATGATGAAGCTGATGATAACGATGGTGGCTTCAAAGAAAAACAAAGGACTGAAATTTGACTGTAGAGAGGAAGATGAGGAGGAAGTTGAGGAGGTGAGAGGAGGAGATGGAGGTAGAAGACGAACAAAAATGGAAAGAGAGAGCATACAGAGACTGAGACTTCTCCCCCCAAAAACATCCGAGGGTGGGTATCCAGTTTAAAGACGAAGAGTTGGGAAAGCTGAAAACCATCTTAGGCTGTTTGGCTGTCCCACTCCACCAGCTCAGGCAAGTTGTTCACCAGCTCAGGCAAGTTGTTCACCCGAGCCACTTCCAAAACACACCTCTTTCTGGTATGATAAGAAAAAAAAAATTGAACTTCTTTCTTTCTCCCCACTTCGCACTTGCAGTGGACCTGTTCAGTCCTCAGTCTTGTCAGCACCACATGCTTGTTGACTTCACATACAACAGCCTGACGGGTCTGATTTCACGTCCGACGAGGAGCAGGTTCACTCAGGCGAGCGGGTGACATATTCTGCCGAGACTGTGGAGGAAGAAGACCCGACAGTATCCGAGACGCCCTGTTGCTCAATGGATGAAAATGGGGAGGAGGAGGGTTGACGGATGGATGTCTTCTGCCATCTTTGATGCCATCAAATCTGCCGGTTATCATCTCCTCAGTTTGATTATCCACAGTTACCATGGGGACTGGTGCTACAGATGTAGGATCAATCACCCCAGTGAGAGACAGCATGAGTGCTTGGAGGTGCTGGAGGATGGGTTTTTCAATGATCACTACTACCATCTAATGAAAAAACTCCCTCACTTACTCCTTCCATCCAGTATCTGCTGAGCAACCAGCATCTATATGTGGACGATGCCAAAGTTCAGACTGTGGTAGAGACTCTCCTGTACAAACTGAAATCAACCAGGAAAATCTGCGATGAACTCTTTGATGTGTACAAAAATCTAATCGGTCAGGATCCAGTGCAAATCGGGCATCTGCAGGCCATCGAGGACTGTTACAAGAGGGCAAGCACAAGCTGCTGAGCCTTCTGAAAGCAGAAACCAGACTTTTCCTTTTCATTGTAGATGTGACTTTAAATTTCCTTTTCATTTAACATGTAACCAGTTTTCCTTTCCATTATACATGTAACTTTACATTTGCTTTTCATTAAACATGTCATCTTGTTTGTATATAGCAAAAAAAAAGTTTTCTTGAGTTTTGTAACCTGTCTTTTCTTTAGTAAAACAATAAAATAATCATTTGACAAAAAAGAAATTATCCTTTTTTTCTGAAAAAAGCTAGCTCACACAGGCACACAAAGGCAGACGGTGTCGGAAGGTTTTAAAAGACAGGTTGGCTGAGAAACAGCTCATTAAAAAAGTGTATTTACAACCCTTGTCATCAGGGAAGCTTTGGAGGACTAGATCGACTTCATCAGGATGTGGAACATGAAATGTGTGAAAAATTCAGTGTTGAGTTGTTACAGATTTTTTTATCAGAGGAGGATGCGTAAACTGCATAAACCAGCCCGAGAACATTTCAAGAGAAACAAAGTATTTGTATCCAAACCTTTGAAGCAACTTCAGGCTGACCTATGTGACATGCAGGCCTTGGCAGATCATAACCACGGTTTCAATTATTTATTGATCGTTATTGATTAATTTTCCAAAAAAGCCTAGTCAATTGCCAGAAAAAGTACAAACTGATGGGGGAAAAGAATTTTTCAATAAGAGTTTTGAGTCTCTAAAGCAGAGATACGGCACTGTACATTTTAAGACGGCCGGCAAATTAAAGGTCTCGGTGGTGGAGCATTTCAATAGGACCCTAAAAACAAAAATGCAGCAATTTCGTTTTGCCAGAAACACGTGACGATACCTCAAGGTCTTACCCCACTTACTCTAAAGCTACAACAACAGTTTTCACAAAAGTATAAAAATGACTCCTATGGAAGTAAGCTCAGAACGTTGTTCAGGTGTTTCATAACCTGTACAGTATGAACAATACAGCCTCCTCTCGCCCTAAAATAAAGATGAAATTTAAGAAAGGGGATCTGGTCAGAATATCCAAGTTGAAAGGAACGTTTGAGAAAAAATACGAGCAAAACTTGTTGGCAAAGCTGTCTGTCTCATCGTTCTCCATTGTTTTCACCCTGAGATGCAGCATGGTATCATTTAAATGGAGGTATTTTTCACCATCCTCAGGAATAATAAATAGTCTGTGGGAGAGTTGTCGCTCAGTGCCGAGAGGGGTTGACATTCTTGATATTTTTTATCCTCTACGGATAATTGTGTCATCGGAGCCAAAAAGAGATCCAGTTCAGCCAGGGGAGTTTGGAGTAAACTCCTCATCACTGCAACTTTCCACCCACAAACGCGGACACATCCTGGACTTGGTTTGCTCCACTAGCCTCTAAATCCACAATGTCTCCAGCACTGCCCTCTCCATCTCCGACCACCAGGCGATCACATTTGCTGTTGATGTTCCCACCCCCACACCAAAACAAGGCCGCAAAATCACTTTCCGTAACCTCAAATCTGTCTCCCCAGTCTCTCGCTCCACCTGCATATCAAACACTCTTTCCAGCCTCACCCCTCCTCTAAACCCAACCCCCATGGACCTCGTCAGCATCTATAACAACACACTGTCTACCTCCCTCAACAAACTGGCACCTCTGGAGACCAAAACAGTCACCTTCACTCACTCGGCTCCCTGGTACACCCCGGGACTCCACAAACTCAAAGTACAACTCAGAAAACTGGAACAACTTCACAAAAAAAATGGTCTCACGGTTCTTTCCCTTGCCTACAAAAGCCTCATGCACCACTACAAATCAGAATTCAAAGTAGTCCGTTCTGCTTACTGCTCTGGCATTAGCCATTCAGGATCCTCCAACCCACGTTCTCTGTTTTCCACCATCAACGAACTCCTCAAACCCCATGACAACATTTCATCCTCATTCACCCCGGAGAAATGTAACAAACTCATGTAATTTTTCAACTCAAAGATAGAAACCATCCATAACCAGCTTGCATCCTCCTCTGTCACTACCCCAGTCCCAGAACCCACACCTCCTTCACCCTCTGAACACCAGCTTTCTACCTTCTCACCCATAACCACAGCAGACCTCTCCAAAATACTCCACCATGAAATCATCCACCTCCCCCTTGGACCCCATGCCTTCTGAACTCGTCAAAGCCTGCTTCACCCCTCTCGCACCACTCATCACAGACACCATAAACTCCTCCCTTACCTCTGCCACGGTCCCCCCACCTCTTAAGCTTGCTGCCATCACCCCTCTCCTTAAAAAAATCTGGCCTTGACTCTGATGACCCCAAGAATTCCAGACCCATCTCCAACCTCACATTCATCTAAAAACTACTGGAAAGAGCTGTTGCAATATAACTGAAGAAATACCTCCTTTCCAATAACCTGTATGAAACATTCCAATCTGGCTTCTGAACCCACCATAGCACTGAAACAGCTCTCCTCAAAGTCACCAATGACCTACTTTCCTCTGACTCCGGCTCCGTCACCACCCTCCTCCTCCTCGACCTCAGTGCTGCCTTTGACACAGTTAATCACAGCATCGTTGATTGCTGGGATAGCTCGGAATGCTTCAGGTAATGCTGTAACATTTTATGGACAACATTTTCATAAGCTTGTACAGCGTTGTGTCATGATTGGAATGGGTCATGGACCTGACCAGTTTCTTGGTTTAACTGATTCATTTTCTAGTAGTCCAGAAGGTACTCTACCCTCCCTGATAGGTTCTGTGTTTAAATTTTCATAAGCTTCGTATGGGTGGGCCTCTGCGTTTAATCGATTTATAGTATCAAGTAGTTTAATGGGGATATGTTGTTGTGCAGACATTTTATTTTATTAATTTTTTTATCAGAAAAAATAAAAAATAGCACAGCTTTACAACTTTCGACTTGACATAAGAACGGACTGAAGCGCTGTCTTCGGTGGTTGTTAGGTCGATGGTCCCTTGCACCCCTCCTCAGTGATGCAACGTGAAATTTTAAAAAAAACAAAACAAAACACAAGATTAATTGATACAGGAAGGAAGAAAATAATAGCGAGATAGAAAAGTGTGTAATTACCTTCACGCATGTCCAACGGTGACACAAAACCGCGGAGTGTTTGATCACGCAGATCATCGCCCTGGTCCTTGGACTTGTTGCTGGTTTTGTCCAAAACTACCACAGGATTTGTCTCCGTGCTTGTAGCCGGAGCTGGGATAGCCTGGCCCAGATTTTCACGTCTGCCTGTAGCTGGGGAAGGCCAGTTTTTGGTAGGTACTACCGATGGTGGAGTTCTGATCTCCTCAGCCTTCACATGATGTCTTGTCCAGTGGGTTTGAATTAATCTTTCACAATGGACGGGCGGCTAATTAACCCTCTGAGGAATTACTGCTCTAACCTTATTGCATTGTTCCTCATCAGAAATGTCCTCTTGTGCTCCAAAATGTGCACAAGAATTCTGATTATAATAACTTTTACAAGTCCTGTCAACCAAATCTGTAAGAAACAGACACTACATAGTGGGCCTCTTAATATATACATAAACAACATTGAATTCAGTGAGATCGATTGTTGAGCCAGTTTCACTCCCCTTAAAAACATTTAAGTCTGAAAGTCACATTTGACTTGCCAGTAAACGACGACCAGTAGACGTCTGACCGGCAGGCTGAGTCCTCTCCATCCTGACAAAATTCAGCTCCTCTGCTAATCTGTATATTTAACACGTAAAAACACAAACAAACATACATCCCACCCTCGCTAATAAAATGCACCATGACGAGAAAGGCACTTAACAGCTTCACCAGGTGTGTGTGTGAGAGAGAGAGAGAGAGAGAGAGAGTTTTTTTCTCTCATTAGAGGTTGTTCCTGGTACAATAAATAAATAGTGCTCGTTGAGACTCCAGCATCCTGGCTCTGTTAAACCAAATGTGAACGTATGTAGAAACAATTAACCAAACCATTAACCTGCATCCCACCTCTACAAGTCTCATAAAATTTGTTGAATGAAGTTGTTTGTTGGAGAGAGAGAGATTAAGACTAGCGGGTCTGCCTTTCCTTCATGAAGACAATATGCTAATCTTTTTTCCATCTAACTTTCAGTTACTAGCAAACAAGATCATCTCGCTGCAGAGGTGTAGTGTTTTTTTCTCAAAAAGGAGATGAGTATACCCCGTTACTTCATAACAGTGAGTACAGTGTGATAAGTTGAAAAAAAAATTTTTTTTTGTGACAAATTTCATTCAAGGGTATTCACAGCTGCAGAATTACATGGAAAAAAATAAAAAGATTAAAGCTTGGCTATTTACTTTCTCTTTTGCACATTTATTCTCTGTTTCTGCAGCTCCTTTTCCACACTGCTTTTAAATTGAAGCTTTTCTGGTAAAATAAATAAATATAATCTTATTTATTTCAAATTGGCATATGTCATGAATGGGGAGTAGCTTTCTTTATCCTCCCTGAATTCAATTAAAAAAAAACAAAAAAACACTGACTCGTCACTATTGCAAGAAAGGTGTAGAATTTTTTTCACGGTGTGCACATTGTCTGAAATTTTGCATTATTTCACACTACCTTCAACGTTTCTCAAGCTTCACGTTGCAGCCAGTAGCAGCGTACATTTTTCTCCTGTCTTGGATGTAAATTAGAGTGGGCAATAAATGTGCAAATTTGGAACAGGATCAATCTTCTTACATGATTTCTGGATGCAGACTACAATCACACAATACCGTTCAAGTACAGCTTATGACGCTTTATGCTGCTTACTCTGTAAATGTAAATATGTCTCCACTCATATTGACTCCAAGAGGAAGTTAAGTGTATGTAAAAGAGATTAAGAAATGTGAAACTTTTTCTCATGTGATGTCACAACATCTGGTATATGCATTTATGTTCCCTCCTACTTCCACTGTGGTGTCACTTTGTGACCTCGAAAGAGTTCATGACCCCCCTGAACGTCAAAGGTGATCAGCCATCACTTTTTGACAGAAGGGGCTTTCCATAGATCTGTCATTACTGAACATTGGTTTCCATCAGACAGATTGTCAGCACCTGGAAGTAACAGATGTTCAAAATTTGAGTCAATAGAAAAAGCAAAAAAAAAAAACAAAAACAACTTTTTTTGGCATTGGTAGAGATGATTTGGCAAATCTTTCATGGGCACAGCCTAGACACTCAGCTCTGCTGATCATCCCAAGTGCATGTTCCTGACAAATTTGGCTCCATCTAAAAGGCACAGGCTTTCCAGCAATATACTATTATTGCCAAGAAGCACTGTTACAATAAAGAAATAATCTGCCAAACACAAGTTATCTTACTTTTTAGTGGTCAGTTTATATAGCAATATTGGAATAAAAACCAAGCATCTGATTTAAACTAGAAGAAAATGCATTGTTAGAGATCATGCAGAGGAAATTGAGCTTATGATTCTTTATTTGTAAACTAAGCTCAGTTACATGGAAGGAATCTCTGTTAAATCCTTAAAGCATTGAACAGGCAAAACAATACTTGACCATTTATTTCCCTGAGCAGAGTTCCTCTCAGTCTTTATCCTGTCAAACAGTGTGACCTGCTCTGCAGTCATTCAGCAGCTTTCATTTCACAGAGTTGCTCTCCTATCAGCGAGAAAGAAATGAAAAAAAAAAAAAAAAACAGCTGGTGATGAATTTGCACAGCCTCTTTCTTTTCTTTCAGAACTGTAGTAAATCAGTGAAGGCTAAATAAGTTTCTGAGTCTCCATGTTTTGTATCAGTGTGAAAAAACTGTGGAGGCAGTCCACAGTGATGACTTTTCTCACAGTCTGTTTGCCTGATGCAATAAACTTGAAGAATTACAGTACTGCAAGCTATACATAAGCATTGTTCCAAGGTTGTTCACAAAGACATTATTACCAAGGCGCAGAGATTTGCACAGATTTCAGAACTTGTTAATGAATTTGTATTGTTGTTTCTTTAAGAGCAGAAACAAACGTGACAATAAACTCTTAAATCCATCTGTATTGTCTCCCACTTCTGTTGGTTGGTGATAAGAAATGTCAAAACCACAGCTGTCATGATTCGATTCGTGCTCTGTTCAGTCTGTCACAGGACAGTGTGGTGTCTGCTCTTGGAAAAGTCCATCAAGGGACAAAGTAGATGGCTGACAGTGATGGGAGGGACTCACCATCATATGGGAATGGTAGGGTGCTGATAATTGGGCGTGGGACTCCATAGCAACAAAGCAACATGGCCTTAGTAATGAGATTAATGATGTTGTGTTAGGTCTTGTTTCACTAAGGAGAGGATTATCTTCTAAAAGCCCTCCTAAGGTGAAGGAAAGGACAATTACTTGTACGCAAATTCATCAGGCCCATTTCCTATTCAGACTAAGCTTGAAATTATGTTCCAAAGCTGGGTCAGGTCTCTTTCCCACAGAGAGAACGAGAGGGAGAAAGAAATCCCTTAAATCAGGGGGGTGGCAAAACAAAAAACTCTTCCAGTAGTTGTTAAGGAAGGATGGTGTTGCAGAGTGAGTGTTATGGAGCTGGATAAAGTCTAAATCCAGTTTTACTTTGGCATAGTTGAATAAGGATAGTCTGCCATGTCAGTTAGACGTGCAGTGAATCTCAAATCCTGTCGTCACCTCCTGTAACTTACATATTCAGCTGAAACATGATCCAGTCTGAAAACCTGCAATGTGTTTTGTAACACTTTACACAGACTCATATGGACGTTGAAGATTTTCTTCTGGGCTTTGAGTTTCAGACCTCCTGGCTGAAACGCCAAGTTTTCTCTAAACTCCTGAAAAATAGCTACTGTTTTTGGGAATACCTACACGTGTAGCTGTGACTCTCATCTGCATTCACCAGCTTTGAACTGCATTTATCTGAGCTGCAATCCTCTCATACAGACAATCATACAAGTCAGGATTAACTCCTATAACCTTTGCAAGTGTAGCTTCACATGAACCAACCAATCAGTGCACAGCTCATTCATCACGACAACAACTAATCAGAGTGTAGCCTAGTTAAGCATTAATGAACACACCAAAACAGCTTTTCCTCATGAGACAGAATTGCAGAGATTTCATGTTGTGGGTAATAATGCACATAGGCAATTTTCTCTAGAAACAAAATAACATCCCCTACTTAGACCTCAGAAAACAAACTTAATCAGCCATTCAATGCAGTTTATTGGACCTTTAAGGATCACTATAATATGCCAGATGTATGTAACCAAACAGAGAAATGAATCAGTCTCCTAAAAGATGTATTTGATTTTTACTCATTTATTTATTTTCCTGACTTCTCTTAACGCACGCACACAAAAAAGATTTTTATTTCAAATAATTTTTGTGGCAGATGAAGCACTCCTCCAGCTAATCTCCCTCTGATGACTGTTCAACACAGACTCACAGCCACAAATCAGTCTTGCTTTTTTATGTCCAAACTGATCCATTCTGAATCCCTTACAGGAAGAAAAACAATAAACACTAACAGGAAAGCTTTAAACCCATTCTGCCCGGTAAAGCCAAAGTGCAGTAACTGCACACTTAGTGAAAATTGAGTTAAGACTCCATGTTGGGCTATAAAATCAGTTTTGTCTTGTGCCAAAGTCTACTGGTTCTCTCCTGCAATTAAAACTGCATTCGGGCTCATATCAATACAAATTACAGTAAGTGGTGTTACTGGGTTCTGGCTTTGACCAGTAAGTTAACATCAGCTGTAAGATAAAGACTGTAAGAAAAGAACAGAAAAGAAAAGAAAAGGAATATGTGATAGTGAAATTAAAAGGATATGAACAATCTCTTTTTTTGTAAAATGGTAACGGTAATAGAGGTTTAGATTTCAATGAAGATCTCAAATAAAAGTTTCTCAGTAAAAGAAAAACAAAACACCTTGTAGAGAAACGGGTGCGGTGATGAAAAAAGTAATCTTTAAATTTACTGGTGTGCAGGGTCATAACAAGATTTATTTAATTGTGGAACAAGGAACATAACTGTATCCTCATTACACTCATCCTGTCTGCTCTCCAGGCTCACTGAAATCTCATGAAATAAGAATCACAGACAGTTATGAGAATTTCAATAGTACTTCACTAATCCCTGAAGGGAAACTCTGTTCATCCAAATATGTGAAAGCAAGGCATTATCTTCCCTGTTTGTATCTTCATTAGGGGTTTAAAAGGACATTTAAATGTTGTCTCCCAGCATTACATTTCAGCTTCTGAAATAAAGATGACCACTTCATATTAGTACACTATGGCATCCAAGCATCTGTTAATACTGGCCCAGGGGTGTTTTTATCTTTAAATTTAACACAATCAAAAGGATGTAAAATGACTCCTATTTTTCTGTTCTCTTTTGCTATTTGTTTGCTCTTACTTTGGGTTCTCCTGCTTTCTCTGTGTGTGACTGAAATCACCTAAAACTATGTATTTTGTTAAACATTTTTTTTTTTGTTTATTTATTTTTTTTTAGAATCAGCTTTATTTGCCATGAACATAAACACATACAAGTAATTCTTTGCTGCCAAGCGTTGTCTCTCTGGCATGTGATATCATAAAGAAATGTAAATAAGAAATGTAAAAGTTAAAGTGAAAGCAAAATAAAAGTAGAAGTAAAAAATAAATAAACAAAAAAAAAAAT
>JBAMYA010000020.1:11724131-11735869 GCA_037176975.1 Arrhamphus sclerolepis | reverse complement strand
AAATTAAAACACAATAAAAGACATAAAACAAGTAAAAATAACAGTCATGCAAACAAGACAATAAAATAGGCTAAAATGAAAGATAGAATAAAAAACAAAATCCAATGTCTTGCTATGTGTCAAAGGCCAAATTGTTTCTAAATGAGCCCTCAGGATTCGTCAGTCCTCCTCTCGTCAGCTGGTCAACAAATCTCTGTGTGTTGCGTTGCTCCTAGAGAGACTCACACAGCAACAGTATCTACCACAGCGCTAACAGACAGTTGCGCTACTCCACCAGAGATCTTACGTGGTGTTGATTTAATCTCTGTAAGCAGACAAAATCCAGAACCCCAAAGAACCCCAAACTCAGATGAAGTCACTTTGGTTCAGTGCTTCCCTGTCGGGCCCATCTGTACCCCTCCTTGGCCGACCCGTGGACATAATTTTGTACTTGATGAACAAAACCATCTCTCATTCATTTATTGATGCTGAGGACACTTCAAACTATATCTTTTTACTTTATATTTAATTTGTATCAAAGCTTTGCAGCATGCTTCATACCCTTTTGATGCTCCATGTCGATTTTTACCCTTATCTCTTTTAATAGTGTTTTGTCATTTTGATAAGTGCTGTCTTATTTCAGCAGTGTGGTCGCATCATCGACAGAATTAATTTGATAAATTGTGACAAAATAAAACATTTGCTCTTCTCAGCAGAAGTGGCGCCTTACTGAGAAATAATAACAATAATGAGTGACTTAATATCACTATAATGCTTTATGTGCCTCTGCAGAAAATTGTTGCAATCTAGAGTCTCAGTGTGAACACCAGCTGTTTGAGAAAAAAACCCAAATATGCCTAAAATAAATTGAGGAATTATTGGTGCTTCAGTAAAGTCAATAAAACGGCAGAAAAGTCATTTATCTCATGTGTGACTTTAGTCAGACAGACAAGACAAGCTCCAATCAAAACTTCACAGGATTCTACAAAATTAATATTGATTTGATTTCAAATTAAGATCCAGCTGTTTAATTCAAAAACACAAGTGTGATTACCTTGTAAGTCATTATCGCCATTTTTGGTTGGCTGTTTCAAAATAATACATTGTACAATATTTAAATTCTGAAATCTTTCCTTCTGTTACTGCAACCACAGCAAGCAGATAACAGTATCATCCAGCCAGTAGCAATGCAAACAGTTTTTACAGACTGATGTCAGTAAGAAGGGGTTAAACTGGGCTTTTATATAGCTACCAGGCGGCTCTGTGGTTTAGAGCTGGGATTTCTCCTTCCTGCAGATTCACAACTCTTGGAGCTGAAAGCAGCAGTTGTATCAGCATGTCCTTTTCGTGGTCACTGAAATGGGGATTTTTGGACAGATTGTAAAGTAATATTAATTAGCATCACTGGTTAATATAAGCTAAGCCAGCCGAGCTAATTTAGCTAATTGATTGTCGTGAGGTGGGTGTGTTTCAACTGTCTTATCAGTCCAGCTCGTTCCACCCTTTTGCAACATGGTGCCTAGTACTACCATGAAAAAGAGGCTTCAGAATCCCTATTTAGCAAACCTATAAGTGACATCTCGGGGGTTTGTCATCATTTCCATGGACTTACCTTACCAAGACTAATAGCTGTTTTGTTGCCTACCATGTGGGAGGTCTGGGTTTGAAAGTGCCCTGCTACATATATTACCTGTGTGGGATCAATAAAGTCTGATCTTATATTATCTTCTTCTCTTAAAACATTGAGAGTACATCAGGTGACATCTTGGCATCGTCGGCTGTTCCCTCCAGGGGTCGCCACAGTGATTCATCTGTCTCCATCTAACCCGGTCCTCTGCATCCTCTTCTCTTCATGTCCTCTTTCACCACATCTGGTCTTCCTCTGGATCTCCTGTATGGCAGTTCCAACCTCATCCTCCTTCTACAGATATATCCACTACACCTCCTCAGTTCATGTCCAAACCAGGCCTCTCTGATGTTCTCTCTAATATGTCCTGTCCCTCTGATGTCCTCATTCCTGATCCTGTCCATCCTCGTCACTCCCAAAGAGATTCTCCACATCTGAACCTCTGCTAACTGTCTTTTCTTCAGTAATGGTGACTCTCCTTTAATTATAAATGTAATTTTCTTCAGCTACCAACCCAGCTGATGCTGGAGGCAGGCAGCTAATTTCTTGTTTCACTTTAAAATTCATGTGTAGTGTCTGATTTTAATGTTTTTGTACTTGATGGAAAATATCACACTATGTCAAGGTCAAAACAATAAATTATGTTGAAACAAAAAGTTTTTGTTCAATATGTAAAATGTTCAGTTGATTCAAAATCAAGGTTTCATTTGTGTTGAAAAAATGATGGATGACATTAATATTTTTTCTGTCACAAATTAGTTAAGATAGTGTATTTTTCTTTTGTATTACATTTGTTGTATGCTATTTAATGCTTCATAGGGAGTTATTATTACCACCTTCCTAGCTTGTTGTTTCTGTTTCATGCAGCAAGACGTTTGTGGTTCGTAGACAAATCAGTTACAGTTACTATGATTAAATTGTGTGCTTTTTTAAAATCGTTAGAAGCCAGGGAAACATATTGAGCACAAAAATTGAAAAATATAATTTATAATCACATACAATCAGAATACTACTACAATTTTCTAAATGCCAGGATTACATCAGTATTACACACTGATGACGATATCATATATTGTTGTAATATTATCTCTTAAAACTTTTTCTTTAAAACAACAAACAACTTTCTGGAAAGTAGAAACCAAAACAGAAGTGGGGACATAACTGTTGTGATGCTTCTATTATGGTCCTGTATTAACCCTTTTGCACCTATTTGAACCCAGTATTGGTACTGGAATGGAGCTAAAACCAGCCCAGGGCTTTTTTGGCTTTAGCGCCACCTACAGTAAGTTCCAGTTTGTTTTTCCACAGCAAGACAGGTATGACCCACCAATGACCTGCCACAGAACTACATTGTTGCATCTCTTTAAACAGAATTTGTGAACGTTGCTTAGTGGTGTATTGACGAGCATTCACAAACACTCGACTGGCAATAGCCCTGTGATGGACTGGCGACCTGTCCAGGATGTACCCTTGCCTTTCACCCAAAGTGAGCTGGGATAGGCTCCAGCAGACCCCCGTGACCCTGCACAGGACAAAGCGGGTATAGATAATGGATGGATGGATGGATGGACTGGTGATACTGATACTGATACTGAAAATGGAATGATCACAGGTTCGTCTAGTCCTGCTTTGATTGAATGTCCATGATGGAGCTCAGTTTTTCCTATCTCATGGATTAGACCCATTAGACATGACACTGACCACAGCACCAGTTTTCCTGGACACAAGCTAGTGTTTTGACTTTAGAAACAAGAAAATAAAAGCCATTCATCAAGCACCAGCTCAAAACCAGTACTATTTCTGTGAGAATGGGGTGCTTAAGAATCCTTCCAAAGCATTCATGAGAAGTTGCTGTTGTGAGCCCTACCTGCCTGGTTTGTCGTGATGCTGACGGCAGCATAAGGCGTCGGCTCATTGCTCAGGTGAGTCACAGCATTCATGGCCAGGATGCGGAAGGAGTAGTTGGTGTGAGCCACCAGGTTGAGCACCGTGACCCAAGGCTCTGTCAAACCAGTCTGACGAGGGACAAACTTCACTGTTGCAATGCCTGAGCGTTCCACTATCCCTCCAACCCCAACGCTTGAACCTCCACCTGCTTTCCCTCCAATGCCACCTCCTGGAGATCCCGCGCAGTCCTCACAGGGCCCTTCACCTGAGCATTTCTGACACAGCACACTGTAAAGCAGGTCACTGCGTCCCCCAGTGTCCATTGGGCGATCCCATTCTAAATTCACAGAAGTCCCATTGACTGAGGAGATAACATTTACAGGAGCGGATGGAGGTCCTGAAGAAAAAGAGATGGAGGGTCAGGTTCATTCAATGGTCTGATCATGTCTAAAAAGTAAATTGAATTTTTGAGGCAAACATATGATTGGTAGATTTCATCATGGCTGTGTACTATGTAAGTGTATTTCTGCTCATGTGTTTGCAGTGGAGACTTGTGTGCATCCAGATGTGACCATTCTGGGGCAACGTGTTTGTGCCTACGAGAGCATGAAGCTGCAGGTGGGTCATCTGCCGCACGATAGTAGTTGGAATCACATGGGCAGGAGAGAGCGGCTCTGGTCTCCGAGTGGCTGTGCTGAGGACATTTTCCACACAGGCCATCGCCCGCCACCGGCTTATAGAAACCCACCTCACAGGCTGCAGAGAGAAAAAGAGAGAGAGAATAAATAGAGTAAATAGAGATCTTGCAGGGAAACTGCACTCACATGATCACTCAAAGCCTGATAAAATTCAGAGAGGGTGCAGCCAGAGCCATGAATCATATTCTTACAGCAAGCTGTGCATATAAACGCCCAGATTCAACTTTTTCAAAACTGTGTCATCTCCTCCAAAGCATTCATTCTAGGGCACAGCCCCCTACCACCAAATCTATGTATAATTACAGGCCTTAACTGCAGAAACTACAGAGTGGGAGAGATGAAAGTTGTACTTCGTTCTGCTCAGATTTGGACTGAAAATGAGCTGCACTGTTGATACTCCCAGTGAGACCATCAGAATCTAGACCCTGTTTCAACTTTATTCAGCTCCTCTGATACATATTCACTTTTAACTCTGCTCTGATTAATAATGGAGAGGCCTCCGATAAATATATTCTCTTTCCAGGCACCTAATAGGCTTCTGCTATGGTAAATGGGGCAGGGGTAAACTTTGCATAAACACAGCAAAGCAGAAGCAGACAATTTTGCACTCAAGTTTGCTTTTCTTCACAGGCTAATTTCTGTTTTCCCACAATTCATGTGTGTTCGTTTTCAGATGCAATGTTTGCAAAAGCTTTCCCTGTTACCTTGTTAGGTTAATAGGAGATTGAGGTACTCAAGAACCATGAAATTAGATTAACAACTAGAGTGAAATGATAACAAGAGCTGAAAGGTAAAATGTATAGTTTAACACAGTCTTTAGACTTGTTTGAGAATGAATGAAGCCCTCCCATAATTATACCTGAACAGGACACATGCAAACGCGTAGACTCTGCAGAAACGCTGATATGGTGGATTCCCATGTCTGAAATCCAAAACTGTCTTTAAGTTACGCTGATGAAACTTCAGGACAACTGGATGACAGTTACTTTTCGTGGACCAGTGGCAGCTGCTGATTTTTAAAACAGGGGAAGCCCATTTTACACATTCAGGGTTGGAGTGGTTCATGCCATCCCAAAGTTGAAGATAGCAAAGTTAAAAAGAATTAGTAATAACATAACTGTGTTATGTTAAACAGGGTTAATCCACAGAATCTAGGATTCCAAATTTTTACATTCTTATTTTTTTCTATCTTTTTACATAATTTATTTTGTTTTTTATTTTATATTTTATTCAGTGTGTCGGGTGGCTTAATTATTCTAGCACCACACTCTACAAACAAACAACAAACAAATGAACAACGACTGGATTGAAAAAACTCAATGAATGAAATTGTAAAACGACGAGGATATATTTATCATTTACAGTGTAATATTTACAGAAGTGTACGTGTGAAGAAACAATGTGAAATGAATGAAACTCCGACAGCACTTTAGCAAACAACCACTCTCTCGTATCCGCTTTGGGACTGAAAAGCCAGCGTGCTTCTCCTCGCATAAAAATATCAGTCTATCAGTGTTTGATAGACATGAGGGACCTCCAATCATCACGAAACAGCCCCCACTCATTTACCCCCATGGAAGCCTGAACAGCCTCGGAAGTGAGGAGTTTTGTTGATTTAGCCAATGATCACCTAGAATTTTAGAAAAAAACTTGACACTTAGACCAGCCCCTGGAAGCCAGCGCTTCCAGCCCATAGAAGCCCTTGGAAGCTTGGCTTCTGCGGGATGCTTCATAGAGTGATTTTTGCAGCGAACCACGGCGATTTCACGAGAAATCACTTGATTAAGCTACGCGATGACATATGGTAGTCATGAAAGTAAATGCAATATTGGGCATATATCATATTTTGTCAATTACTGTTTTACCGTCAATTTAACATTGAACAGGTAGCAGAGAATTTCAAGTGCAGTTTGGCTTCCCTTGTCTGAGACAAATCGCAACTGGTTTATACATATTGAACTGAAGGCTGTTGACCATTTTTAACTATTTCATGTTCTTTGCAGTTGATTCTTCTGCTGAAAAACTCAGACCAGTTGAGGTCAAATATTACAGCAGATAGTGTTGTGTAGCCATGCAGGTTTAGTCTTTAATCTGAAACAGTGTCATCATCACAGCTCCTCCTCTGTGCTTCACAGTGGGAAACACTATTCCATTTGCCATTTCACATCTGAACTTTTTTGTTTTCTTGTGTTTTTACGTTTAAGCATTCCTGTCCTTCATTCATGGTTTCTTTGCAGCAATTCCATCATAATACCTGATTCCTGTCATTCTTTCAACAGATGATGCTGAAATTGGCTGCTGCTTGAACTCTGGGAAGCACTGATGTGAATCTAATCAGAACTGGTGTTAACTGTTCAGTTCTAATGAACTCTTTGTGCTCCTTCCCTGGGGTGGTGCTCCTGAGACCCAGTTTCATCACATTTGGATGTTTTTTTTTTACATTGGATTTGAAAAAACTCTAAACGTTTGACAGTTTGGCAGAAGTATAATGTATTTTGTTTGTTGCATTGCAAGAGAAATGCAACTATCCACTCATCCAGACATGAGGAATTTGAACAATCAGCAGCTATATAAAATGAGCAATGTTCTCATGAGACACGGTGCAGCCACAGAGGAGGCTCGCTGACAGGTCTCAGATTAGCTGAAATTAACTGCACTGGTTGTGGAAACGCAACAGAGTTCATTTTCAGTTTGGTAGCACTATACTTCGATGATCTGGGCATCTCCTGCCAATAATGCTATGGCAGAAAGGTTTGGTGGGAAAAGGAAAAAGTACATCCTTCCCTGGTAAACTGTAGCAGTGATACAGCAATCTTGTCCCAGCTATATTTCTCAACTGTCTTTGGTAACATTTTATAAAACTACCAGGAATAGAATGAGGCGAGTGCCTAACTGTAAGTGTCAACTTGCACTGCTGGGATTCTCTCAGTAGGTGTGTGACCCTCTAACTGTGAAGTACTGATTTCTTCAACCTCTCAACCACAATGTTACTCCCGTAACAACTGTAAGGCCATTATTTTGGCCCTTCAGTGCACAGTGTTGATCCCCTAAGCTGTTGTGCACGTTCTCCAAAACCGACAGTGTCACCTTTCAACTTTGGGCTTCACAGAATAAATCCAATTTCTCTTCATGTCATTAGTGCTTTCCCATTGAAGTGGACATCCAAAGCCCTAAGTGCTAAGCAGAGCAGATGACTGGGTTGAAATCAAACTCAAATCCTACAGGATGCAGAACTGCTGAAAAATGGCAGCAATGATCCAGCTGCTGAGAATCACAGCCTTTGAGTCAATGAGAGAAGTTGCACCAAAATAGATGTGAAGCGGTTTAGAAGTGTCTCAGAAATGATCCACTTAAACTACTCATCAAGCCTATTTTGCCGCCCAATCATTTCTAAACCACGTCCATTTAAATACTGTGTATGAGCTGGTAGGAACTCAGATACAATTATGGCATTGAGAATCCAGGGAATTTTCAAAATAAGATCCCACAAACGTGCTTCGACTCCATCCATCAAATGCACATTGACCTATGGAGACTATGTGTGAATAATTCAGTGGGTCTTACATGAGATTCAAGCCAGATATGAGGAGAGGGTCAGTTGGTGGAAAAGCACATTTTGTTTGACGCCACTTATACTTTTTAAAAGATGTATAATTCTAAAAATAAAAAGACAAGGCAAGTTATATATCTTTAAACGAGCAGACTACCGCCTGACACCTCATGTGATCTTGGAACCTCCGGGTAAACCAAGCAAGCTACACTCGCAAGCGCTCTGCTTTTAAAAGTTTTCTCAGTGGACTTGAGGTTGTGCTGAGGATCATGGCGCTTCAGCTGTCTGTGCGATCAAGCTTTAAGAAAGGCAGCTAAAAGATCTGCTTGGCTCTTTCAAAATTAAATCCATCATAGACCTAGTCATAATATTACAACATAAGAAACATAAGGTTTTGCTTGCATTGACTTTTTTTCCCCTTTTTTAACAGAAAATTAGCAAAATTTTGTTTCGTGGTCAAATTCAACAATATCGCTTTGAGTATCTGAACATTTTTGAAGAAACTGCTGGACTAGCTCACATAGCTACACAGTTCAACAGAATTTGTTATGCTGTGTGAAAAAAAATCTTTAAAAAAAAGGGCCACACAGAAATGCCTGTAAATGCATATTTTTTTGCATCTTCACAGAACGTTGTGTAGGTTGAAATATTGTACATTGCTGACAGGAACGCTGTAGGAATTCAAGGTTGTATCACTGACTACCAGTGTCTGTTAATAAGCTTGTTATGCTGTCACAAATTTATACATTGATTGTGCGTAAATGTCTTAATTTTCTCCCTGGTTCTATTTACCGGCTTGTAAACACTTTCATGTGTAGAATGGTACTTCACCCAGAATGTACTGGGGGGTGCTACAATTCTCAAAATTGGAAAGTTGTTCTGGATTGCTTTAAACTTACCAGTGTTAGGGCAAATTGAGGATTTGTGTCTGTACTAAATGGTGTTACATGTAACCTCCTATTGTGAACCACTTAGCATTGAGATAATTGTTTAAACAAGGGTGATATAAGATCAAGAGTCTCACACTGTTGAAATAAGCATAAACATGTGTCCCCTATTTGCCATGTAATCATCAATATATATAACATTGGTTACTGTGTGCCTTTCTTTGAAATTTGGCACCAGCTACAATGACAGAATATACGGTTGGGTGAAATGGATATGTGACTCATAATTTTGTTTGATGTGGTCATGTTTGAGGTAGCTTCAGCTGACTTTCACATCTGCACAAAAGGAATATATGGTGAAAAGTGCTTAACGATAGCCAGTCTAATGGCTACTAATCGTACAACCACTATAGCATTGGAAAGGCAAATGATGTCCCGGTATCAATTTTTTTTAGTGGTAAAATTGACTGGTGTGATGCTCAACAGTTTTTTTTGTTTTTTTTTTAGAAGATCCGCAGCTGCAGTGTGTGTCATTTTCTGTTTGGGAGTAAAAATGGAAGTGAGAGGGACATTGGAAAGTGGCTTTTATATACTTTAACACAATGGGCTCACAGAAAGTGGATTATTGCACCTGGCTGCTTGTGATGACCTGCTGTCCTGCAGGACCACCAGTACAGTGGAATCCTATAAGACCCACAGCTAAAGCCCTGTCGGGACCCTGACAAATCCACATGCTTACACTGCTGCCTTTGAAGGGATTGAAATCAGTACATCGGTGTTGGAACAAGGATTGACAGTGGGAGGCTTTGTTCAGGTCCTTGGTGATACATTTATCCTGCAGCTCACCTGGGTTACTACCTCCCACATTAGTTACACGGTAGTTTCTAGGTTTCACGGTGCCATTAATCACCTATAGAGGTGAAGAAAAGGCCCGAGGACTTCCAGTATATTTTATTTGATACTATTATAGAGGTGTAGCTGTGCAAGTTTCTATGTGTTATTTTCTATTGTTTAAAATGACCTAAACCCAAATGTAAAAGCACAGGGCAAGGTGCAAGGTCTTTCAGATTCATTGCGTACACGAACATGTCATGTCGTTAGACCAGATAAACATTTGCATCTTCATTTATCTACAGATGCACAAATTGCAGTTTTTTTCTTGTTGTGTTCATTTACATCAGATGTTTTACAAATCAAATTTTAGAATTTTGGTTTTCAAACTGATTGAACTAAGAGATCACTAAATCCATATACTAAATTACCTACCCATCCATCTTTAATACTTGGATGGAATTGGGGTATAATGGATTTAAAAGTTCTATTTACTCCGTTTGAAATCAGCTGCAAAACAACCTGATTCTTATGAATTTGTCTCACTCAACAAATTAAAGGAAGATGTGTCTGAAAATGCTATGACTCACCTGTCTGTCCCATGTTTGATCTGCTTTAGTGCCCTTTTATTTGGTCTCTTACTCCATCACATCCTCTCTTCTGTCATTACTTTCCTGAGTCTCTTAGTCACCTCTACCATGATTTCCCCTGTTGCTCTGCCATCTTGGTAGATGTGGTACATAGTGCTGTAAAGCAAAACAGTTTCTGCAATAGACGATTGGGACAGAAATCCCAAGTTACACTGCCTACTTTTTGCCGATAGTACGAACATGAGACCAGACAGCACTTCCTATGATAACATATTTTGAGACAGAAAATGATAATGGTTTCAAAATTGTGACGGTGGCATATATTCTTAATATTTTCTATGGTCTCATTTAACATATGTTGCCTGTTTAACCTCACAGTTAAAGGACAGCTCTTTTTTTTTTTTTTTGTTCCCTCAATGTATCTGCAGTAAGAAAAGAAGAGATGCATATTTGAGCTGCCTTCAGCTTCATAACAGGAAGGTTTATCCTTCAACACAGTTCAGGTAACATCCAAACATGGCCTTCAGCCTCAGTCCCATTCACATCATGACATGGTATCCCTTGATAAGGGCGTTATGAGTTTATCACATTTCCAACACCTTCACATAAGTTTTCATCTAGGCTAAATGAAAACAATAAACAGTATAGCAATTATTACCTATACTCAGTGGCATAACCCAAAGGCAAATTTATTCAACACAGATAAACTTTTGGGGTTTTAGATGTTGTGTTTTAACTGTCTATGAACATGAAATAACCTTCTCAATAATTCTTAGCTAATTTAACAATCTTATTCTGAATTAAAATTTATCTTCAAGTTAGGCTCTGTAACCTCTTTGTTCATTTCCTTTACAAAATATTTACAATTTTCTTACCTTCACAGTATAACTACGAAATAAAATAAAGACGTGAATCTGAGTTGTGGTCTTTCTCTGAGATATCAGTCAGTTATTCGCTACATCACCAACACTATAGCTTTTCCAGTTTTGGTACTAACCAAAAGTGCTTGTTTATCAATGGTAATAAACCATAAAATAACATATTGCTTGAACTGTATTTCATAAAGTACATAGTGGATTAAATTAAGCGTGAATGCATCCACTTCTCAGTTGTTTGGGCAAGTTCTGTTTAAATATTTCTTCTGCAAGATCAAGATGAGCCAAAACAGCAGCGCATTTTCAAGACAGCCACACACTTTACACAGCGTAAATATCAAAAGGTCATCAGCATCAGCTGCCAAAGTAATGCACAGGTCAAAACAATTCAAACATTAAGTCTCTTCACCAACTTACATTAGCCTGGTTTGTATTCATCCAGCAAGATCAGCTTCTTTAAATTCAGTTAAACAGAATATAATTGAGCAGCATAAATGAATGCTCTGCCCCCGGCTTTTCTTTTAAGAGTTTTTAAATAATATGTGCCATGTATATATTTTAGAGCAAAGCATATTTTCCTTACCTTCACCATTTTGCCCAAACCCTACCAAGCAGAAATATTGTGCTTTAAAAGCAAATATGTTCCTAAGAAGACATTTTAGTGTCCAGAAGTTCAAAAAAAGAAGGAAATGTGTGCCTCTGAAAATACTACTTCTACTACTACTAATAATAATAATTATATGCATGTTTACCAGTTGAACGCTTTGTTGCTCTCTCAGATGTTGAAGGACTTCTACTTCAGTGTCTAATGCTT
>JBAMYA010000020.1:11672760-11691444 GCA_037176975.1 Arrhamphus sclerolepis | reverse complement strand
CTCACAGCTGTTCAGCAGAGAAAGTCAGAACATTTCCACACCATCAATGTGAAGGGAACTCCAGGGATTGGGACCAATCAGCTGTGGAGCCTTAAGGAGACCACTTATATGAGAATTATGGGGAAGGAGACTTCATTTGACCCTTCGTCAGCCTTCTCATTGGTCCCTGACTGACCAACCAGAAAAATCATTCTCTGTTGCTACATCCAGGGCGGATTATCCGATTGGACAAAATATCCATCTCTCTCATTCACAATGGAAAGAGCGTAGTTTTTATTTGCTTGCATCAACATTTAAATCATTGGATTATTTTTTGTTGAACTCAGTAAAAAGGAACACTTTGGAAAACCCTGTAGGCAGTGTAGAGAGGGTGCAGCGTATCTTCATCAGAAATCCGAGCCGTACCACCAAAACAAAGTAGGCTAGGCAGCAGGCTACGACCCGTAGCTACAACCGCAAAAGTATTTTATTTTTCTTAAAATTATTAAACTGTGTGCTTTGGGGCACTTGTGAAAGTGACCCCCGCTAATCTGATTAAGAGCACTGGCTGGAAAAATGAAGGGTGATGAAGGGTCGGTTATGTAGGGCAGGGATGGGCAACTCCAGACCTGGAGCTTCTGTCTGTCCTGCATCTCCTGCATGTTTCCTGCCACAACACACCTGATTCAAATAAACGTGTCATTAACAGACTTGTGCAGACCTGGATGACAAGTTGATGGTGATCCAGTCATTGGAATCAGGTGTGTTGTGGCAGGAAACATGGGACACGCAGGACAGACGGATAGACAGACAGACAGACAGACAGATTAGTGCAAAATGAAAGTTCAGTTAAGATTATTATATTCATTTTGAAATGAAAAATACTTTATTTATCCCAGAAGGGAAATTCAATAAAGAAGGGAAATTCAATAATTTTAAGGTTATTTGTAAACTCACGCATATTCAGGGTTTTGAAAACATTTTATTTCATATAAATTCTGTAAAATGAAAATGGTACAAAATGGTATTTTAAAAAAAAATATTGTTGGCAAAGTAAATGGACCAACAGAAGTTCTGTGGTGATTAGAAAACTGCCATCTAGAAAGTTTTCACCCTAGAAGACGATCAGTGTGGTCTCGTCTCCATCACAGTCATTCAGTGCATCTTGTGCATCTTCTTATCAGCTGGAAAACAAACCTTGGGTGCATTAGCGCCACCTACCAGGCTGTGTGTGTGTTACCTCATTTTCCTCATCAGATTCAGAGCTACAAAAAAGCTCTTCCAATCAGAATAATGGAAGTTAATACAGAAATAGTATTCAGGTTTAAAGATGTGGTGAGTTGCAAAAAGTCAGGCTGAAATTGTAAACAAAAAAATATTCACAAGAGTAAAAAGAGATTTATAAATCTGCTCCTCACGTGTGAGCTCTGTGTACTAAAAGAGCAATTGAGACTGAAGTATTTTTGGAACATGGAGCAAGTATGATGAGGTTCATGTCTGTCATTGTAATATGAGTTAATATTCACACTCCCAGCCCTTAGATGGGGGTCTCCCCCGTTCTCTCCCCCACCTTCCTGTCTCTCTCCTGACTGTTAATAAAGGTCACTAGACCCGAAAAAGTCCTTTTAAAAGAAAGACAATTTGACTCAGTTTATAAATGTTGCAATTTTTGTGAAATTCAAGATTTGATGACTTTTTAAAATGAAAAAAAAAACTCTTCCTTTTTTTAAAATTTGTAATTAAACCAAAAATGTGGTGATTTTAGTAAAAGTAAACAAATAAATAAAATTAAAAAGCCAGAAATTTAGTGAAATTTGCAATTTTAGGACAAGACATAAAAAAAAAAACTACTTTTTGAACCTGGAACTAGCAAGAACAGTAAAAAAAAACAAACAAAAAAAAAAAACTGCCCCTTTAACATATCCACGGTGATGATGTGGTCCAGGATGAAATAAAGTTTGACACCTCTGACTTAAGTAATAAAATTTAAGAGGATAACAACAAAGACATTCATACGGCGATCCAAAAGAAAGATATTCAAAAGGAAGCCAACATCCAAAGGCCAACAGTAAACAATGTACGAATCAATGCCGACAAGAACACCGGTTGGCAGCCAAGCAAGCAGCAGATGAGGAAATTCCCCAGCAAATCACTACAGCAAAGCACCTCCTTAGTCCAAGAGAGACATGCTTCATCTGTGGAAAAATAGGTCAGCACAGCTCAGTGTATAGACCAGCTAAGACAGCGCATGAAATTGAAACTGACAATTCCTATAACATCCTAATCCTATTTCTCGACCAAGGTAATGCATGACAGAACCTCTGTTTGCAGATATGACAATAAGACCTCATGAAGTCAAATTTATGTTCGAAACAGGCACCAAAGTCACAGTCTTTTCAACAAATACCTATCAGCTGAACCCTACAAACCCCCATTCAGACCTGATGGCAAGTTACTGCCATTCTTAGACATTTACACAGAGATTAAACTTTAATGATTAAACTTTAATGGTTCAGGGAAAATATTAGGTGCTTGACAACTTGCTGACAGCTTTATTAAGCAGTAGTTATTAAGGTGAATAGATGGTATTAGTAAAACAGTACCTAAAACTTTATTAGAGATAAGATTTGTTGCAGCAGATAAATTATATCAAGCAGCAGCCAGACATCAAACCTTTGACTTTGGCAAGTCCTGGAGGGGTTTCTTTACTCCCACAAGGAGGCTAAATTTGGATAAGACTAAGGTTTGTGTCTTCTGACCTAAGCTCATCAAGAATAAACTGTCTGACTGAGCAACTGATGTGACTTTGATGAACATGGGGGTTTTTTAGATCGGTATTTTTCATTTGAGTCACCTAAGAAACAGGTTCTGGTAAAAAAATAAAGCTAAATAAACACTAGCAAAACTAGGAACACCTTGTATCAGAGTGAAACTACTACAGAAAAACCAGTTCATGGGAGATATTGCCCAGTATGGCTTCACTTGGCAGTTAACCTCTCTATCATTGAAAACAGGCTTAAAAAGGGATGATCAGCGGATGATCGTGGTGCCCACCACCTCGACCCTGATGAGAACTGATTAATAGATCAGTGCTCTTAGGTGTGTGTGCTGAATTGGGTTCAGTGACCTGCTGCTTACCAGAGAAACCGGCACTTTCCAGCAGGAACTAACTGACTGGTATGTGTTTAATATGATTAATATAAACTGCATGGCATTCTTAACATGACCAGTCAATACATTTCCTTACAGTGTGGGAGAAAATCAACATTAAAAGACAATTTACAGGCTGTTCACACGTCCTTTTGAAACGTATTAAATTTAGATGCAGTTTCTATGAACAAAATTGCATTCAGGTTTGATAAATCCATTTGTGGGTGCTAAATTAATATATTTATATAGGCTATTCTTCTCCCAACACGCAGAATTGCGCGTGAACGCCCCACATTACATATTCATTCAATGCAACGGAACAAGCTGGATTCGACGAGCTATTTTGCACCTTTGAAAGACCCAACCCGTAGTGCTCACTGTTAGTAAATCAGTTTGTACATTTTTTGTGTGCTGTGAGTTTGCACTGGTTTTTATACATGAAAACCTTTAGTGGATCCGGCCCTAAGAGTCACGGTGTCCTGGATCCACAGAGAACAGACAGAAGCTGATGTGATGTCTGGCAGCAGCTGATTTAATGTCCAGAAACATTCATGAGCTCCTTTACATCTCGTGCCCCTGAGGCATTGTTTGTGTGTGTGTGGTCGTTTAGCAACACATCCACCAGGGGGCAGCGATGAGTCAAGTTACTGATGTCAACAAACGCGTTGTTGTGGAGGTTGGAATATTTGCACTTTTCAGAGTTGAAGGAAACAAAAACAGCGCTGGTGAAACCACTGAAGGAAAGTCGCTACATAAATGGGAAGTTCTAATTTCTAACTTTACCTGAACACAAAACTGATGACAGTCTCTCTATTTTGTATATAATTTTGCAAAAGCTCACAAAGCCACTCATTAAAGTTTTCCTCCATTTTTGATCAAAATCTCTTTTTTGTTTTCTTGTATTCCGTTAACAATTGGCTCACTAAGCTCACTGCTGCCACCACCAAATCCGGCTGCATTGCTCCATTTCATCAGAAATATTAAGCCTTTCTACTAAAAGTGAATAATTAAGAAGATGTCTTGATGGTGCAGGAAAAACTGAGCTGAGGCTGGACTTTTAAGACAAAGATTTTTTCTCAGCCAGCATCAGAAACTTAGTTCATGTGAAAACTGAGGAACATTCCTGCCAATATGGAATATCTTCGTTTTCTCCCAGATCATAATAATTTATAGGCTGAGCTACGTGATGTTGTTTGCGTCTACATCTCCTGGTATCCATCAATCCCAGTAGCTCCCTTTTTCCTTTAAGGACGAAAACATGTGCAACCAAACTCCTTATCCTATACTTGTCCTTTGCTAGAATGCACTTCTCCAGTGAGGAGAAGCGTCCTGCAGTCCAACTTGGTGGGACACACACACACGAACCCAGTGACTCTTTGGCAAACTTCATGCATGAGTGTGGCACCAACAGAAGTCATTGTTGAGGACAAATTTAAGATTATAAAGACAATCACTGCCCGGCAAATAAACAGACACTGCAGTACAACATCAGTGCAGGAGACGGGACAGAAGACTCCATCTGTGTCCATTTTAAATGTGGAGTAAAAATGGGGCCTAAGTGTGTATTTTACTGTCAACAGCTGCTTCTGCAGTTCTTTGTAAATTCTTCCAAATAAATAACGGCTTGATGTAATAAAACATATGGTTCTGTTTGAGGTTGTATTAATCTCACTTTAACACCTGGAAAGGTGAGAGGAGTTTGAAAAACCAAGACTCTAAAAATTTTTTTTTACAGCTTCATAGATGTTTGCTTTATTATTTTATCTTAGAGTTGTTTATTTCATACTTTCACATTTCAGGTGCACACTGATATCAAGACAAACATGAGTGTGCATGCATCATGTGAGCCTGCTGGTTGACTTCTTTTTTTTTTTTTTAAATTTGACAGTCACGTATTTAAAACATGCTGTATGTTATCGCATGTGTTACCAGGAGTAAAATCCAAATACACTGTGAAGATCAAGCAGAGGACAGACTCCCTGAATCAAAAGATTGAAATGTAGGTTATAGACTGAGAACGAGCAGCCTTGTCCTAAGCGTAAAAAAAGTAGTTTCTTTTCGTATTATTGTTGAAGTGATCCCTTACTTGCTGAGAGTAAATCTGCTGAAAGCAAACTGGACAACTGTATCTGGGCTGATATGTAATTCCACTGCCATATTTTAGGTTTGTTTATGTGCATCCAGCAATATTTCCCACGCGTGCTTTACATAAATCACAGAGTTCAGAATTGAGTTAAGCAGCACAGCCTCTTCTCTCCATCTATCTCTCTCACACTACTTAGATTTCTTGCTCCACTTATCCACAGCATTGCCTGCAGCTACTCATCTGAGAACAGAGCGGAGAAAATGAGGGAATCAACTCCAAAGTGGAGGAGTATGATCGTGTAAAAACAATCATTGTGCCAGGAGGCACGATGAGCCTTTGAATGGGGGGTTCATTTATGGAAGTTCTGAACCATGTTGCTTTGTCTGTTCCCCTCTCAGAGCATCAGTGGGTTGTTTGCAGACTCCCAGACAATGAGTTCACCAACAGAGGGTGTCACAGCCAGGTCAACGCTCACAGTAACACTGAACTAAACACCCGGCCAGTCAGCACCCACCACCAGTAGATGAGTGGAATCAGCAACGTGATCCACATGAGGAAGCCTTAATCTGTGAGTCTGCACTGCCCTCCAGTGGTGATCCAGCTGTGGAAAGCAGATTGCTTAAAAATAAAAGAAAAAAATATATTTTATTGTACCTATGCACAGGTCATTCCAAAACCTTTGTAGAGTTTTAGAGTTTGTGAACCTCTGCCTGTTGTCCAAAGAGAGCTGGGTCGGACTCCAGCTGATCCCCATGAACCTGGACCAGAAGAGGTGGGTATATGATGGCTGGATGGATGGATGGATGGTTCATTTGAATGATTTCCTCTCCAAACTTAAGACTGCAAAGGAAATAAAAGTATCTTCACACACCACAAAACTAAAGATTGAAGAAAAAGTATAATTCTCTGAAGTTTTGCACTGATGTGTCAGGAGTAAGAGTTTGTTGGTGTTAGTTTCCTTCTAACATTAGCATTGGACCTTTAATTTTTAGCTTACCAGAGGGCTGTTACATGAAAGTTGAATAAAGGAAGAGGGGACTTGCATGTCCTGAGTTCATCCGAGCCTGCTGGGTAAATGCAAATCCACGATGGGAAATCATGGCTTTGACAAGCCAGCTGTGTCCCGGTATGTGTCTGCGTCCATGGAGACACAGAACATGGCTGTTACGAAAAGGAAGGTGGATATTAGGAGTTATTCTAATCATGATGGTGTGTGTCACTTAAAGAAAAACATGCCTGTATTGCTAATGATCCCAGTAATGGTCACTTGATTGTTTTTCCTCATCTTTACATTGATCATGGGGGTCAGTTGAGGTCACCTGACCTCTAGAGTTGTCCTCCACAGACCCACTGAGTTCTTGAAGGCTCCAGCCATTACTGAGAGCACCATCGACTCTTCGCATTTCTTGTATTCAAACTGTGCACACAGATTTGTCTGCTGATCTTAAAGTGTGCCGTGACTGTTCTGCTGATCAGAGCCATGACGCCTGACAGAACCGTAGCCGTTGCACGGAAACAAATTTTGATAGAGTGGCCAGAAATGGACAGACGGAACTAAGCAGCTTGTTGATGTCGTGGAAGCTGCACTCTCAATGGAGCAGAAGATCAGAGGTTTACATCCTCACCACTCAGAATCAACAAGATGTGGCTGCTCTGATCCAGACCCCCATTCCACGTTCACATAGGCCAACTACCCAAAAGTAATCTTTTAATACACTTAACATGAATTTCATTAAATCGGCCTCATATGGTTTAGCTACCTGGTTTTGGCCAGTTTCTTTACATTTACATTGTTGGTGTACACCTTTAGCCCTGCGATGGACTGGCCCTGTCCAGGTGGACCCCTGCCTGACCCTGCACAGGAAATAGTGGGTATAGATGATGGATGGATAGATGATATACACCTTTCACAATTGCATTGTAGCCTTCCCTCCATCCATCCATCATCTATACCAATTTATTCCTGTGCAGGGTCACAGGGGTCTGCTGGAGCCTATCCCAGCTGTCTTTGGGTGAAAGGCAGGGGTCCACCTGGACAGGGCCAGTCCGTCGCAGGGTGGAGCCTTCCCTGTTTCCACCTAGTCGGTTAAGAAATAGAAACACGATTAAATACAGACTACATATCTTAAACTTGTCTGTTGTGTATATATATTAGCAGTCGTTGGTGCCTGGAGTCCAACTAGTTGGTACTTTCAGAACTGGTTTTCAACCAGCTTACTTGAGACGGCCCACAGATTCATTTCAAATTAACTTTAATTACATAACATCTATTACTACACAGAGCATGACGCCCAAGAAAATATGATCACATCTTAAGTAAAGAAACAGTGGCAGGTCTGACATCCCCGTTGCTCCCCTTGTTGTTGGAAACATTGAAAAGAACCTAATTTAAAAGCAATGGGATGATCATTTTTTCTTGTTCCGCTGGCACAGGTAGACAGTATCAGTCCTTTTCTTGTCCTGCTCCTGTCCAAAGGTAGACAGAGCCCTCTGCTGGTGTCAACTGATAATGCAGCACAGAAGAGTCATTACTGTGAAATAAAAGAAAGGCAGACGAACTGTAAAACGTCATCTTTTCACATTTGGGTCATTCTAAGCAAAAAAAGTTTAGACACAAATTTACAAAAAATTATCAAAATATCATATAATTACTAATCATCAGAACTGTTACAAAGATGGAAATATTGGTCCTGAAATCTTGGAATACTTTCAATGACTGCCCAGACTCGTACAAGCCAGGAATATGGAGTTGGTGAGGTTTCTCAGCAGACTGAATTCAGAAATGAAACTGTATTTACTTCATTTGAAAGTAAAATCCACTCTGTACCAGAGCTGTATAAAATAGGTTTTCTTCATGTGTTTTTCAGTTGTGTTTAGGATCATTGTCCATCCAGGCTGTGAAGTGCCATTTTAATTCATTTATTTATTGTAGCATTTGGCTGAATGTGAAGCCACCACCACCACCACTCCCCCCATACTCCCAGTAGCCTTTTTAAAGGCAGGAGCAGAAAGAAAAAAAGGGCACATACAGCTCCTTGTCGCCACTGAAGAGGCCACGAAGTCACATGTTTTCGATTGCACTTTAGACATGTGGCCCCTCCACCACACACACACACACACACACACACACACTCTGCATCCTCCCATACACTTTTTGGAACGATAAAGATGAGACATTCAAAGTCTTAGCTCAAGAACACTGAAACAAAGTTGTTTTAACTATTTCTATTTTTTTTTTATCATTTTTACTTCTGACTCTGCCTAAAGTCTTTTTTTTAAATAACGATTTTAAATGTAACTGTTGTAAGCATTTCCAGCCTTTTGATAATTTCCTGTTTCAAGATGTTCTGCTTCCATTAAAGTCAATGAGCTGTTAAAGATCTCACTTTCAACAGCTATTTTCCAAAGTCTTCTGTGAATAAAATATGAGTTTATGAGATTTACAAAATCACTGTTTGGACTCACGTTCTACTGCAGGGCTGTCGGTGTATTTCATCCAGGGCCACACCATCACCATGGTTACCATTGCATAAAACTGAAGCTTTTGTAATAAGATCACAATTTATTTATTTTAAAAAAAAGAAAAAAAACAGCAAATCTAGTTGCAAAACCAAGACCTTTTAATTGGACAATCACTAATATGACAGAAATTGTGAATTTTTTAACTTAAAATTAAACATTTTGTTGGACAAGTGGTAAAATTGTAAACTTTTTAATTATTTTTTTGTAAAATCTTTTGCAAACATTTGCTAAACTGCATGACGTTTTGACATAAACCAGCTGTTCTCCACCTCAGTTATTCCACTTTTCATGTCTGCGCTGAATCAAACAGGCAGTCGCACTAAAATATCCTCAGAAATGTTCTTGTTAGTAGAATATGTCCTTACATGCTCTAGCTGGCCAGATAAAATAAAGTGGTGGGCTTTGATAAAATCAAACTGCAGAAAAGCTTCTGTTATTTTTTTTTTCCTGCTTCAACTGCAAAACAAATGCAGTTTCTCTGAAATCGCCCCCCCCCCTCCTCAAAATGACACATCAGTTTGTAAAATGCATTACCATCAAGATTTTATTATCAAAATGCATTACATCTCTTGCTTCTTAAATCTCTTAGAGAACAATTGAAATAGTTACTACTATGATCTGTGGAAAAAAAAAAGAAAAAAGAAATGAACAAAGCAACATAATGGTCCTTACAAAAACAACAGAAAGAATGTGTGTGGTTTTTGAAGGAACCCAGGAACAGACTCATCCTCAAACCATCTCACAAAAGCTGGTCACTCAGACCCTACAAATACCATGCGATAAATTCAGTGTACTATATATTCTCCGTACAAGTCTATCACATTCTTTCTATACAGGTACACATAATCATACATATAGTCCTAATGTGTCTCTTATGTTGTATGTCTTTTGTTTTAAGGTGCTGGTTGATTTTGGGTCACATTTACTTTAAATCTGTCAAACATTCATGTGATATGAGGACCCTCTTCTGTACTGGTGGGGAGGGGAGTAGGAGGTTGTAGTGGCAGGTCAGGACGGGGACCACTCCTGGGGTGTCCAACAACCTGTCCCCCTCGGTCCTTGAAGTCTCTCACGCATAGCTTTCCCACACTGGTCCTGAATCAAAGTCTCAGAAGGAGCAAGGGGGGAGTGGAGGGTGGGGGGGGTTGGAAAGTCCTGCTGCCGCCCGGCCGCGGCCCTCGCGCCAGTCCCAGGTTCCACGGTGGCGGGCAGCAGAACTGTCTCGGTCTTACAAGTCAGTTTTTGAGGATTTAACAAGGAAAAAAGAAAACAGCACACTGAAAAGGGAGGAAGCCCTCAGAGGAGAGCGTAGCAGCTTTTTGTCACCTATGTTTCACAATCTAAATGCTCCCTCAGACATTTGCCCTCGTGTTTCCTCTGTGTCATGGAATGCAAAGATTGGTCAGAGAAAAATACAGATATCTGATTTAAAAATAAAACCACACAGTAACATGATAAAGGCATATTCCTCTGTTCTTGCATTTATCATTGTATGAATTTAGGAAAAACAAAAAAAAACAACTGATTTCAGCTGATGTTCTGACATGATGAATGCAGACATGCTGGGGAACGTAAATGGATTTTAGATTTATTAACAGAAGTATGCAGCACCATGAATCATAAGACCTGTATGAATCAAGAAGTAGTCCTGACATGAGATCCAAACAGTCCAGTGGGGACAAAGGAACAGAGAAACAAAGACATCGAAACCTTCAGGGGAAAATGACTTTTCTTTTTCTCTCAGCTGTAAAAACGTGGAAGCTGGTGAGCATGTGGAATGACTCTGTTCAGGGAGAATCCAACCCCTTCCCCCCTCCCCCGATGCATCGTTAGAACGGATGATTAGCATGATCGTTACCCCTCTTGAAGTCAAAAAACTTTATTTACTGGAGCATGAACTCAGCTTGAAAAAGAAAAAAAGAAAAATAAAGCAACACTTGCTTTCAGTTACATCAGAGCATTTAATTAACCCGGGTTCCATGACAACAAGACTTTAGGCCTCTGTGTGGACACTGGTGTGAAGGGCGTTCATTTCGGTCATTATGGAGCCTGTTTGCACACTGGACAAGAGGAAATACGTGGGACAATTTCAAATTACATGTGATTACCTGCATTTTTCAATCCTTTTTTATTTCCCCCAAACAGTATGGTCCAAGTTGTATATATTTCTCCACTGACTCTGTAATGATGTCAGTGATTAATCTATGTGCACAATGTGGTAAATTTATTTATTTTTTTGTCCTGAAAATGAAGAAAGAAGAAACTGAAAATAAGAAAAGGAGATATCCACGAAGAAGTTCTAGCTCCTCTTAGGTCTGTACATTTGCTCCCCCAAAATGTCCTGATGGCTGCAGCTTCAGGAGTCGTGGAGGTACGCAGCTTCTCTCTCTCTCACACACACACACACACACACTCACACACATACACTTGAACAAAGTCCTAAAAGCTTCCTGACTGTGTCCGTACTCCAGGTCCCTGCAGAGGGGAGTGCTGGAACTGACCGAGGCTCGCCCCCCGCTGTGGGTAGTGTGCAGGTCCGGGGGCAGATGGGGGTCTGGAGCTGGCCTGCAGCCCAGCCTGTCCCGGGCTGCCCAATTTCAGGCTGCGGGATGTCTGTTGATGACCCCCCCTTGGCACCGGGGTGCCTGAGTCTACTTGCTGCCCTTGGCCCCTGGGTCCTGATGTAGGAGCACCCGCCAAGCTGCCGCTGTTTATAAGGCTTCCTTTCAAGCGGCTGCTGCCGTAGCTGTGGCCTCCGTCTACATTACTGCTGCCACTCTGCTGGTGAAGACTCTGCCCCGAGTCTGAGGACGAGGTGGGGGTGGGACTTGGGTAGGACCCGGGAGGGTACTCTTGAGGCAGTCCTGGGTGGGAAGAGGAGAGGCGTGGATAGAAGCTCTGACCTGATGAGGGACTGTAGGACCCCCGGAATGGAGAGTTCGAGGTTTGCTGAAGAAATAACGGGCTATCAGTTTGTTGGTGGCTTTCTGTTGACTAAACACACACACACACACAAACGGATTCAGTGATTTGAGACTGTAAAGGTTGTATTCAGAACACAGCTGGCTGAAAAACTCAGGCGCTAATCAAAAACATGCCAACACATCAAATCCAAGTTAAACTGCTGACAAACACAGAAGTTCAGCCCAGCAGGAGAAGAAGAAGAAATGATATTTTTAAACACTGGGATCATTTAAATCCCGGGTGGGCAAATCCAGTCGTGCAGGGCCACATGTCCTGCATGTCTTCGATGTTTCTCTGCCACAGCACATCTGATTCAGATGAATGGATCACCATCAACTTGTCATCAAGGTCTGTTAATGATCCATTTATTGGAAACATCTAAGACATGCAGGACATTTGCCCTCCCTAATTTAACTGTTCCTGTCAGGGTATCACAGTTAGCAATCACATGCAAAAATTAGTGGAAACCTCCAACCACCAAAGAAATGTCACCTCCTACAGCTTTGTGGATAGCAGAGGCTTTGCACAGGTTACCTGGTGAGAGTAGATGGGGGAGCTGTATCTGTGCGGGCTCTTCGTGGAAGAAGCCATGGGCGCCGCTTGCATTTCATACCGGTCTGCATCTGAAAACAGACAGAGAAGATCAACCCCAGGAAAGTTTCTCTCTCGTACGAACACAGGAGTTTCTAATAATGCTTTCATACCTGGGTTCTTCTCTGAGCAACCATCACTTCTTTTGTAAAATGGATCCATCTTCCTGTGTCTCAAGACTCGCTCCAAAACCCCCTGGCCTTCCCTTAGACGCTCAACAGAAGTGGGAACCATCCTTGGAAAAGCACAAATCTGAAGGTTATCTTCAAAACAAAACATTACTCAAGAAGTTTCATTGTCACATGGTTGTGGGGAAAAGAAGATGCACTTTTATGTATGATAAAATAAAAATTGATCCTTTACTAAATTGGTAAGCAAACGTAGAATAAAAACAACAAATATGGCATATTAAGGCGAGTCAAGTACAGTCTGACTGCTCCAGTGTGATTAAGGCGCTACGCAGGAGTCACGTTCTGATAATCAGATGGACTTTAGTACTTCTACAAAAGCAGACTTGCTGCTGGTCTGCAGCATTCAGGTGTGTGTTCATACAACTCCATGCAGGAAAGATGGTGCAAGATTAATGCCAAAATCATTAAGATTAACATCAACAGATCTGTGAGAAAATTATCTTATTTCACATGTGCAGGTAATTAATTGTATGTGCTCAACTGTCAAATTCAACAGCACAAGCAGTTGTGAGCCTTTCCCAGTTCTTGGAGCTGCATTAAAATCAAACATCTTGAATAAATAATTGTTTAATAACTGGCTCACATAAACTGTGTCAATCAATGATGCGATTTCTGTCAACAACCAATGATGAGTGTTATGGTCCTTTGATTCACAAAGGGATCGGGTCATGTTTGCAGACAAAATCTTTAGCATGTGACTTGAATCTCAGGTTTGTTTTTTTAAATTCCATTTGTTAGACTTTTAAAAATAATTTTTCATTTTTGCTTGTAAGCACAGATGGGGTTAAAAGAACTGTGTGTGTGTGTGTGTGTGTGTGTGTGTGTGGGGGGGGGTGGGTGTCCCTGTGACGTCATTTGTAGGTTCTCTGGACAGTCTGAAGATGTCTTTCAGGTGTTTGGACAGCAGTATATCAGCAGAAGAGGAACTGTGCCCAAACCCAGATAATCCAAAAATGGGCACAATGTTCTGTTCTGGAACCTCTGGAGCTGACTGTGCAAAGAAGCATACTTCCTCATGGACATCTCTGAGTATCCTCTTAGTACCACAGTGCTTCAGAGGCGTAGCTAATGCAGCTGTCACTCAAAAAAATCCAAGCCCCTAACTATACATAGATTTTTGGCCTTATATAATTTTACCTGATGAAGTAACATAAAAGTTCAGCCCTCTGCCCAAGATACGCTGAACATCACATCTAGCCATGGAAACCACACTCTAAATGTGTTTATTTCTGCTGTGAAATTGAACATTTTAACATGGAGGTTCATGGAAATTGACTCACTTTTGGAACCAAACCCTAAGTGTCAGTATAGGACGTGAGATTTTTCCTATCTCTGGGATTGTGTCAGACTAGCAAATGGGATGTAGGTCCGTCAGTGTAAGAAGTCAGAATAAGGAGATCAGTGGTACCAGTGTAAAGTACCAGCACCAAGTCTAGCTTTAGGGATGATGAACTCAGAAATAAGCTTTATAAAGTAAATTATCTTTTTGATGGAAGAAGCACTTTTTGTCCTGGAGCTGATCTGTACCGACCAGTCAGGAAATGGTACCAGTTGAACTCTAGTTCTTAAAACCTACCTCTAGTTCTCATTTGTAAAACCTTGAAGAACATGGAGAGTGCAATTTATTTTACATGAACTTGCACTTGAAGATGTTTGAAATAGAGTAACCCATAATTCAGGTGTCTCACCACTGGTTGTTGCTGTCCTGCCGTTTGGATTTCACTGACGAGCCTTGATGGTCCGGTTGACTGACCTCCTCGGTATGAGAGGGTGCAGGAGCCGAGGGATAAAATGAGTTGTTTGGGGATGGCTGCATCCGTTGATGGGAATGAGGATGATGGGAATCCTTTCTGTAGAGGGAAGCATCCAGAGAGGAACTGCTGCTGGCTGACTCTGAATCCCGACCGCTACCCTGCTTCCTCTTACGGTACTCCAGCAAAGACACCTGAGGCAGCAGAGGGAGAAAAGAGCCTGATGTATACCTGCAGCTGATGAGGTGACACAAAGCATTATTCACTCTGATGCCAGGCCGAACTGTGATTATAAGTGATGGGTAGAGCACATGCACCACACCAGCGATTCTCACCTGAAACACCATTAAGAATCAAATTAAAACACTTTCATTTACCATGGGCATCGCCTATGAGATCAAAATGACATCAGCTCTTGATCATACTTCCAAGACTGTGAAGGCTCAAATGCAACATACTGTAATTCACTGCGTACTGTGAATGCACGGTTAGAAACGTACAACAGCTAAAGCTTCGACAGAAGTGCAGGCAAACAGACGCACCACGTCATGATGCAATTACGCCTACATATAACACATTAATGTCCACTGAAAGGTTCAAGCATACACAACATGTACACACACCTCCAATATTAACAATGAAAATGACAACATTCATCCCAGTTTCATGTCATCGTGAAGAAGAAAAAAATTAAAAGGAGCAGAAGCAGATACATGAAAAAGGAAGGAGAGTGGGATGATTTACACATAGATACTGACATGGATGGCTCTTGCAAGATCCTCTGAATTAGTGTTTAGATTAAAAATAGGGGAGGCAGCAGAGGGAAACTTGTATTAGCCTGAAAGCTACCACATAGCTCCAAGAGCCATCAGAAATAGCTTTGGCTAATAAAACCTTGTTAAACTGGCTACTTTTTGGCTAAAATGAGTATCATGGGAACAACACCCAGGGCTAATTTTTCATAGTCTTTTAACTTTACTAAAACAAACATTTACTGATTATAACTTCTCACATAAGGTAGGTTTCCATTAGCAGTTGTCTGTGGTAAAACCTTGTAGACTGAAAGTGTAAAGAGCTGGCTTATTTGGTCCTTTCAGCCCTCTATAACAGGGTCAGACCCTGCAGGATCCACTGGCATAGCAAGATAATGCTCCATACCACTAGGTGGTGGTAAGGCTGCACTTTCACCAACTGCCAGAGAAACATAACATGACAAAGACTACAAAAAACAAGAATAGCAAACAAAGATGCTGATATAAACAAGGAGGGAGCTGGATCGGTTGCTGCATTTCTGTTGGCAGTGTTTGCATACATTGCAATGGTTGCAAAGAATTGATAAGACTTGAACTTGAAGGGCCATGAGAGCCGGCTGAACATCATCTCATGCGTACGACCCAATCAGCACCGAGTCAACACCATGTAATGGCCAGCATTTTTCGGTGCTGTTCTGAAATACCTAACCCAATGCAAGGACTTGTCTCGGTACTGTACAAGTTCAGAAAATGTTTTTGTTGTGGGGCAGTTCCTGGTAATGGAGACGTATTACTGGTCAAGACCCTGTGAAACTATCCCAGAACTTTGCTAATGGAAACCTGACTATGGGGGTAATGTGTAACATTAATGGGTTAATCATCTTGCATAAGTGATGTATTCAGTCATTCAGAGGTGGGTTGTTTTTTTTTTGCATTAAGCACATGCAGGCCAAAGGTATCTGAGGAGTCTCTGAGGGTTATGAGGGGGGGCTGGAGAGCCCCATGAAGGACACAGCTTCATGGGGTTTTTTATTACTATGCTCGTATGTCAACCACAGTGCATTTTATTCATCGAGAGCAGTGGTGTCAAACTCGATTTCATCCCAGGCCACGTCATCCCCATGGTTACCATTAACGGGCCAGTATTCTTTATTTTCTCAACCAGTTTTGTTGTCAAATTTACCACTAGCTGGGCTGCTGCATAGCCTAGTGGTTAAAGCAGGCGGCCCATATACAGAGGCCCAGTCCTCATGCAGCGGTCACGGGTTCGACTCCTGCCCCGTGACCCTTTGCTGCGTGTCTCCCCCACTCTCTCTGCCTCACATTCCTGTCTCTACCTGACTGTCAATAAAGCCCACTAGTGCCAAAAAATTAAATAAATAAATAATGAAATAAAAATTACCACTAGTTCCTGGAATTGGTTATAAAATTTAAATAAATAATGGATTTTTGTCATAAAATCTCAAATTTCACAAAAATTGTGACTTTAATCATAATATTGAAGCTTCTGAACTAGAATCTAAAATTTTCTAGTATAATTACAATTTGCATTTTCAAGTTTCATTGTGGCGCTTTAATTTAACAAAAATCACAGGTTTTGACAAATATGAGCACATTTTTGCTGTAAAATCTCTCTCTAAATCCAGGCCTTTTGAGATAAACCAGCTCCTCTCCATCTCAGTTATTCCACTTTTGATGTCAGTACTTAATCAAGGAGGCAGTCACATTGAAATTTTGTCGGAAATGTTCGAGTTATAAGTACACAATTGTCTTTCCACGTTCTCAAGGGACAGGTCAAATGAAGTGGCGGGTGTTGAGTTTGACACGTCTAGAGCAATAGCCTTACAGCTGCATCACAGACTGTTTAGCACATGCTCGGCTTCAACTCCGAAACAAAGGTAAAAAAACAAAACAAAAACAAGCAAGCAAGCAACATCTTATAGCGTTAGTAACAAATAACCTGCATGTCTTGTAGTTCAGAAACATAAAAACAACTTTGTCTCATGGTTACAAGAAGTTTGATAAAGTTTCTTAGATCTAAAAGCACCAGTTATTGTTAATGCTCCTGCAGTATTTGACATACTTGCAAGATTAGATATTACACCAATTCCTTATAGAGTCAGATTAAGAACATTCTGTATCACAGTAACATTTTATATGCAAAGCATTCTATGCTTGTTTTAATACACACCAGTTGTGGATGGAAGCAGCTGAAAATGTCACCTTTATATTCCAAAGCTTATTAAACAGTCTTGAAAAATAAATAAATAATAATAATGCCATCTTAGCCTTGAGAAAGCAATGCCATAGGTCTCGACTGCTGGGTGGCATCAAATGTCACACAAGACGATTTTCCTCTCATTTCCATGTACGTGTATACATACTCTGCCTGGCCAAAAAAACGTCACAACCAGGAATTAACAAAAACAAACAGGTGTGAGCCACCTATGAGAAAAGAACTGCAGTTATTTGACCAAACTGATGGTGGATTTTGCTGTTTCAGAAGGGTCAATCTACTGGTCTAAGATTTGTTTACGGCATTATTAAAACCTGGAAGAACAGTGGTGAGCCATCATCTTCCAGGAAGATACTGGCGGGGGGGATAAAATAAAAGAATCATGTATGATCATGACAACATAACTTAAGTTTAGATGAAATCTAATCAAAGAAAATCAATAGTAGAATTTGAAACAATATTTAATAGTGACAGTAAGAGCCGTTATGCACTCAAGGTGTTGGGATTAAACATCTGTGTGGCCATAAGAAGTCAAGATTTACCGTGTTCTAGAGAGATGGGGGCATCACGGTGAAAAGATTCATAGTTGAAATAATGCATTTAAAATGGCTGGTGCCTGAAATGCAAGCCTGTGGTGGCATTACTATGACCAATTTGTCAGGTATAGGTTAGGTGGATTGCCTCCAAAATGATTTCAGCTGACTAACAAATGCCTGCAAATAGATTTTTTCCCTCCCCTGGTAACACAGGCACTGCATCTTCCAAGTTGACAAAGTCAGAAATGACAGGTCTCAAATTGTGAAAGAGTGGTTCAGGGAGCATTAAGCAACATTCTCACACATGGATTAGCCATCACAGAGCCCAGACCTGAACCCCACTGAGAATATTTGGGATATGCTGGAGAAAGACACGTTACACAACAGTCCAACTTGCTCATCATTAATACAGGTTCTTGGTGAAAAGCTATTGCAACTGTGGACATCGCATCTTATCAAACCTATACCACAGAGAATGCGTGTTGTAAACAAAGCTACAGGTGGTCAAATGCAAAGAATTCATGGCCTCTTTTTAAGTCAGGCAGTGTGTATATACACACCATCAAAGCTGTCATTAACTTGTCTATTTCTATGCCAATGTCTATTTTAAAGGTTTTAGCTGTCAGTGTTGTTCTTGAATGAAAACTCTGTTTTTCTGTCAAGGATGGAATTCTTAACAGGTTGGATCTATACTATTAACATACACATATCACTTCCAACTCCTAACAATGCATGGCTCATCACCAGGGTTTCCAGGGGAAAGACTGATTTATACTTCTGCATCAATGCTTTGCTGTAGCTATGGGGTATCGTTTGGTTGTTTGTTTGCTGAAATATCTGTAAAAACGACTGATGCTCAACATTTATCAGTGCAACTGACTTAAAATATACTTTACTTGCACCATTGCAATGTCTGAGGTACATAC
>JBAMYA010000020.1:11660373-11672660 GCA_037176975.1 Arrhamphus sclerolepis | reverse complement strand
GGGTCAAGCTCTGGGTTTCTAAAGCGCCTAGAGATGACTTGTCGTAAATAGGCGCTATATAAATAAATTGAATTGAAGAGAAGCAGTGTATTAAGTCACCACAGTCTGTATCAATCGTTCATAGTAGGTAAGTTTAGTGTTGCCAAGAGCCCAATATTACTATCGCCTGATATTCACATCTGCTGACTAATGGGAACAAGCTGCTATCCCATGAAAAAATAACCGATTTGACAATATATTTTATGAACTGGTGAATAAAAGGAGTACCATCTACGACCAGGATTCTGAAAGTGCCAGATATCCCTCATTCCCTCGGTTTTAAGAAGCTGATTAAGCACTGTTGATTGCATGGTCTTGGATGAACTCCAAAGAGGGTGATAGCACACAATTAAAATCTTCACCTAATATGAGATGGTGTGTGTCTAAATTGGGAATTCGGGAGAAATAGTTAGTCAAGAATGCACTATCATCCCAGTTTGGTGCATATATTTGCTCGAAGTACTGGAGTGCTGTTTAGTCTGCCCGTTGCTATAATATAACAACTAGCTGAGTCAGCATCTACTTTTGACATTTCAAACAGGATGGACTTTTTGATTAAAATAGTCATTCCTTTAGATGTTGAGTGAAAAAAATTCCTAACCCATCCTCCCGAGTCTAAAGTGATCAAATGACTTTCTTGCAGGAAAGCAAGATTTGCATTTAATTATCTAAGGTGTGAAAGTACTTTTTGGCATTTTTTTGGGTAATTTAGGGATTTAACGTTCCAGCTAACAAAGTTTATCTGGCAAGAATCTGGCAGGTCAGTACATGCTTTCATTTATTTGAACTGAGTATGGACATGGATAATGTTTATATGATGAAAATAAAGGAGGATCCCTCTCCTGACCCAAACGGTTAACAAAACAGGAGATGGGAGCAACAAGTTTAGTTGGGGTTTTTTAATTTTTTTTAACTGTTGCAATTACACCATCGCTGTTTGTCTCCACGTTCACAGCAGAGTCCTGCACTGGGTCGGGTACTTGCAAGTACTAAGGTAAACTACGTATAACTGTCTTGCTCATTTGCAGACTGTAACAAAAAAGAGTTTCCTGCATTCCGATTCAGTAGTCAGAGTTTCTCCATAACCTGCTTTCTGAAACTGACCCCAGCAGAGTTTGACCATGGAGCATTTTCTGATCAATGTTCATCATTTCCAGCTCCATCTCTCTGTCTCCGTTCTTCCCTGGGTCCGTTTCAGAAAGGAGGTCCAACATAATCAGAGTTTCTACATGACCTGTGTTCTGGGCTGGTTTAAAAAAAAACATTTCCAGGTCTGTGTGGCTGTTCATTGTTTATTTATCTGATGACCACAGATGGGATAGCAGGCTGGTTTCTGGAAAAACTGCTACGCCCTCAGTAGTCCTGGAGGTGAACTGCTTTACAGTGCTCAACGAGCAACAGAGAAGTTTAAACAGTTCATGTCTCAGTCAGTCCAACTGCATGTCTATGGAGTGATGCAGTCAGAAAAGCATCAACCCAGGCTGCTGCACCACAGAGCTCCAGACCGTGATATCAGAATTCCCAGTATGCAACATTCTAGACTGTAACAACCCCATATTGGCAGTAAAGCTGAAGTGGCCATTTCTGTGCAGGTAAACAGTATTAACAGTGCCTGATAGCTGTTGTGCACCGGGATGTCAGAATATTAGAAAAAGGGGAACACATAGAGCTTTATTTTGGATATTCCACTCTTTTCATTGAACGCTGACTGGTTCTGGCCCACGTCCGCTTTTCTGATGTCCCAGATGTCTCCTCCTCCCTGTTATGACGATGCGTTACCCTGAACAAGACAGCTGACACATGAGAGCAGCTCTGACTGAATCCAGCTGTGCAGTTACAGTGGACTCCTTTCTGACCACCATCCAGCCTTCAGCTGATGCTCATTTGGTCTTTGTGAACCTGAAACAATGAAAATGTTCAGGCGCCACCTCATGCATAAAATAAAACAATGACGTGGCGCCTGAACATTTTCATTCACACAGTAAGAGATGGTCTTGTTTATCTGGCGAAAATCTACGATAATATTTGTTTCAAATTAACATGCTCATTACATTAGCTGACACTTGTTGTGCCTTTCTTTAGCACTTTTGTTCATTAAGTGAATGATGTGCCACCCACCCTTTATTCTGCCACCCTCACACGCCCTGCACAAGCTGGCAGACAGATAACTCCTCCTCCAATCACCACGCTGAAGAAATTGCTGAGTTGTAAAACTACAAGAAATGCAAAACACATGACTCTTAGTAAGTCAGTAAAAATGAAATGAAATTATATCAACATATATTTTATGAATCATAACCTTTTATCATTCATGAACTAAAATGTATTTTAACTGACAATGGATTCTCATATCCAGCTAAAGAAACAAAGGGCTAGTATAGACTAGAATAAACACATATAAACTATACTCATTAATGAAATCCTGCATTTGCCCAACTAATATATTCAAGAACTGAAACTTCAAAGGTGTGTAAATAACAAACATACCAAAAGTACATCCAAAGTAAAGTAAAGTATTTTTCATTTCATTTCATTTCAAAGGCATGGAATGTAGAAAATAAAGATCAGTGACATGAAAATTAACACCATGAGGCTTTCTCCAAATTTCTGCAGGTGATGACATAATCAAATAAGGATCCCTTAAAGAGACAGTGTCTATCACATCAAAAACATACTGAAGACAACAAAAATACAATCTTGAACAACTACACTGACGGCACACTCTTCCAGTAACGATAAAATAATCCTTTGCTGAAAGATTCCAAAGCTGAATATTGTTCACAATTCCAGGGCACACCATCCATTTATACCCCTCGAGGCTTTTGAATTTTTTTTTAGAGAATCCCCGGAGTATGACAAAGGAAAGTTGATGAAGTAGTTGTATATGTCGGGATATTGAAGGTCTGGCAGCTCCGTTGCAGTTTCAGTGTATTCAAAAAGTACTGGAGCATTGAATCAGTCAGTACTATTGAGTCTTTCTGTTTTAGCAACATAGTTTTCAATATCCTTTGTGTTGAAATGCACGGTGAACTCAGACGCTTGGAAATTCATAATTGTCCCTTTATCAAATCCCGCCCATCATCCCGCCCCTGTTGCTAGCTTGGACAAAATTATCAACTCTCCCATCCACTCCCATTGTGAAAACTGGTTTTTACGTTGCTTTATTGCTAATTAATGCACCAAAGAAAACCAACAGCAACTGGATATTAATAAAAAGGAACACTTTGGGAACGTGTAGTGAGCTTGAAAGACAGGGATTTTATGTGACAATGGGATGTTTTGATTAGTTTAGTTAAGAGCATGGCAGAGTAAGTAGCTGATGCTAGCAGCCTCCCAGCAACAGACCAACCTTTGAAAACTATATGTGACCATTTTTCGAGCCAGGACTCTCAAATATCTTAGCAGGTGTTGCTTTTACAAGTGCCCGAAGCACGCCATTTAACCATTTTAAGAAGAATAAAATGCTTTCGCGGCTGTAGCTATGGGTTGTAGTCTGCTGCCTAGACTACTTTGTTTTGGTGGTGCAGCTCAGATTTCTTCCTGTTTTGGTATAAAAATATGCTGCACCCTCACTACACTGTGTGCAGTGAGTTCCTAAATGTTAAATGCTTAAATGTTTTTACTCAGACAAAGTTCAACAAAAAAATAATCCAATGATTTAAATGTTGATAAAAACAAATAAAAACTAAGTTTTTTCCATTGTTGTGAATGAGAGAGACGGATATTTTGTCAACCGGATATTCCATCCCGGATGTAGCAATGGAGAATGATTTTTCTGGATGGTCAGTCAGGGACCAATCAGAAGGCCGACAAAGGGTCAGTTATGCTGTGACTTTAGACTTGCACGAGCAGTTCTTTCCTGCCACAACTGCGCTGTACACAAAACAGGTCACGTGAGGTCCAGAGCTCTATAGTGGATCTCTGACATGCCTGATGTCCAGCAAGAGCATGTCGCACCTTGATTCTTGCAATCCCGCACTGATTGATTATCCCATTGATGACCCCGCCTACTTCACTCGCCCACACTCCACCCCACATTTGCTCTCACATCTCAAGATACAAGTCACAAATTCTTTTGACACATTTTGCAAAAAATGTGTCAAAAGTAAGAGTGCATGCTCGTAGCGCTGAATGTGAGCGGGCAGATTTCAGCACTTGTGGAAGCAGATCTGAGAACGTGTAAACAGCAAGTTGAAGTTGTAAGAGAAAATGAATGAACAAGTAAATGATGAATAATTACCTGCCCACTTTAATTTTGTTTGGTAAATATAAATGTTTACGTTGTGTTTTTGTGTGACTTCTCATTCAGATTGAGTTTATTAGAATTGTTTTGTACAAGTTCTCACATTTTCCGTCTTCACACAAGTTCAGATTTCTGTCATACAGCTTCTTTTATTGTGTTGTACAACTTACTCACATTCAGTTCTTCAAGCTTGTGCATTTTGACACATATCTACCTTCACACACATCTTCAGTATTAGTACAGCACAGTTTTTGATGTTCTTCTGAATGGATGTTGTAAGTTTCAGCTCCTCTCTCTTGCTGGAGTGAAATTTTAAATTTATGATGAAGAGGCTCAGGCAGTGGAGATGAAGTGGGTTTATGTCTTGCCTACCTTGAATCTTATCTTGACGGCCTTTCTTCTGCTTTGTCTCTTTTTCTAGCTTGGAAATGAACCTGTGAAGAATCCAGTGGCCTGATGAGTTTTTCTGGGAGTTTGTGTTGTTCTTCCCGGTTGAAAATAAATCTTCTGGAAATTGAAGCAATGGCAAATTCCTTTTGTCGGCTGTATTTTACTGAGACCTGTTGCTGTCATTAAAAAATAAACTACATCATCATCATCATCTTCTCCCGCTTATCCGGAGTCAGGTCGGGGGGGCAGCAGCCTAAAAAGGGAGGCCCAGGCCTCCCTATCCCTGGCCACTTCTTCCAGCTCAACTGGGTGAATCCCAAGGCGTTCCCAGGCCAGCTGAGAGACATAGTCCCTCCAGTGTGTCCTCGGTCTTCCCCGGGGTCTCCTCCCAGTGGGACATGCCCGGAACACCTCATTAGGGAGGTGTCCAGGGGGCATCCTAACTAGATGCCCGAACCACCTCATCTGGCTCCTCCTGATGCGGAGGAGCAGCAGTTCTATTTCGAGCACCTCCCTGATGACCGAGCTTCTCCTCCTATCTCTAAGGAGAGCCCGACCACCCTACGGAGCAAACTCAATTCGGCCGCTTGTACTTGCAATCTCATTCTTTGAGTCACCACCCACAGCTGGTGACCATAAGTGAGGGGAGGAATGTAGATCGACCGGTAAATCGAGAGCTTCACCTTCTGATTCAGCTCCTTCTTCAACACAACGGATCGGCGCAGTATCCGCATCACTGCAGATGCTGCCCCAAGCTTTTTGTCAATCTCCCATTCCATCCTTCCCTCACTCATGAACAAGACCCTGAGATACTTGAACTCCTCCACTTGGGGCAGGACCTCATCCCCGACCCGGAGAGGACATTCCACCCTTTCCCTGCTGAGGACCATGTTCTCAGAACTGGAGGTGCTGATTCTCAAACCAGCCACTTCACACTCGGCTGTGAATCATTCCAGTGAGAGCTGGAGGTCCCGGCTTGATGACGCCAACAGAACCACATCATTTACAAAAAGCAGAGACCCGATCCTGAGGATCCCCTCAACATCTCAGCTGCTCCTAGACATTCTGTCCGTAAAAGTTATGAACAGAATTGGTGACAAAGGGCAGCCTTGGAAGAGTCCAACTCTCACCAGAAACTAATCCAACTTACTGCTGGCAATGTGGACCAGACTCTGGCACCGGGAATACAGAGACTGGGCAGCCTGTACAAGGAAGTCCGGAACCCCATATTCCCAAAGCAGCCCCCACCCGGAGTCCCTGGGGAACATGGTCGAACACCTTTTCCAAGTCCACAAAACACATGTAGACTTGTTGGGCGAACACCCATGACCCCTCCAAGACTCCAAAGAGGCTCTAGAGCCGGTCCATAGTTCCATGACAGGGACGAAAACCACACTGCCGCTCCTCAATCCGAAAATTGGCCATCCGACGGACCCTCCTCTCCAGGGCCCCTGAATAGACCCCCCCAGGGAGGCTGATTTCTATCTATCTATCTATCTATCTATCTATCTATCTATCTATCTATCTATACATACATACATAGTCCTGAGCTGTTATACATTTGCCACCATCTTGCTGTTATGCTCTTCATTTTATGGATGAAGCTAATTTGGGATTTATTCCAAGCAAGGAATGCAATATGATTTGTTCAGATAATGAATAAATTTTATTTGTGTAGAAGAGCTGTCTATAGCACATATGTGCCAATTTGATTGAGTGTAAAGAAGCTTACTATACACTTGAGTCCAAAAAAAATTCCATTTATTATTAGTTGTTGCTTTTTCATATGCCATCAAAATTACCATTAGGATTTGTAAATATAATTGAAATATATTTACTTCATTCAAATGCTAAATATAAAACCACTGCTCATTGCACATTTATTATACAGTATTTTGATCCTTTGTCATTTATATTCCATTTATATATAGAGGAGACAAGTACACAAGTCAAGCTAGCTGCAGGGTGCAGAGGCATGACTTGAATGAATGTTGACCCTTTTTGATGAAACAGAACCAAAAGGTTATTGTGAGTCGTTCAGCGGAGTGTGGAAATTAGAGGATACAATTTTAATATGAGATTTTCATGCAGAAAACACACAGAGCATGCAGAAAATATGACAATGTTGAATTTAGTTGTAGGTTTTTGTGTATGAACATATATATCCCATGCCTCTAAGTAGTCATGCATCTGCATCCTAATGCTGCTGCAGTGTCAGAAAAGCACCATTCTGTCTTAGCCCAGTAAATGAAATTAAATAATATTATGTTTGTTAGTTAAATGCACATGATGTGTTTAGACATTGTAATCTATAACTGCAATTATTCGCTGTCGTCTACTGGGAATTTAATGTTTGCATCCAACTTGAGGGCCTCTTTTTGTTTTCTTGACAGTGTCATTTCAACCGAACCTGCTAACGAAGGCGGAGAATTACGTACAAACAAACTGTAACGGCAACATAATCTATCCAATCAAGAGAAGATTCATGGTTCGAATCAGCCAATAGCAGCAGCAGCGAACCTTACTCCTCCACTCAGGCCTTGTAGGGGCGGGGCTTGTTGGTGAGCTCCCACCCCACAAGGCCACGGGTTTGGTTGCATACAAGCTGCAGTTTCAGTTTGTTTTATTCACCATTTTGAGTAGCCGAGGGTTAAAAAAACAGAATATTTGAGTTTAGAGGACAAGTTGTTACCGTACTCTTATTTAAACGCGCTAACTTTTAACAGTGGGATTGTACGCCAACCTCGCTTTCCTTGGTGTTTTGAAGAACGGAAACCTATTTCTCATTTATCTCCTGTTATTCTTCATCCCCCTTTTCTCACATCCCAGATCTCCCGTTCCTGTAAAATGTCCAGACCAGTAAGGTAGGTGTGCTAAATCTGTCCTCTGAAGTTAGAAAGAAAGAAAACTGTGAGGTGGCTGGCATCGCAGAGAACATGGCATCCTTCATCTTTTACAAGTCTCGAATGTGGTTATTTAATCAAAAGCATGTAAGGAATGAATGCGAGCGTGTGCGTGCTCCCTCTAACATGGATCCCAGCGGTGTGGACCGTTCGCCATGTCTGCTGCTCTGTCCTGAACATCTGCTATTAAACGGATACATGCGGTGCTTTGTTGGCTACTAAGTAGAAAAATGACGATGTAATTCAACTAGCTACGCCTCGAAGCTCATTTGATTTAGCCCCGATAACGTTTTTTTTGTTTTTTTGTTAAAACATTTTTTTAGTCTGAGAATATGGCTACCCATTCATCCACCATTCATCCAGGGTAGCCTCGAAAATGCTGGTTATGCATCTCACTGAGGGAAAAAAAAATAAGAGGTGGCGGGAGCCATCAGAATTTCATTGTGCTACCGCAGCAGACTGGCAACACGGCGCTGGAAGTGCGTTTTTGGCATTTACAGCACTTCCACACTTTAAAACGATGTAAAATATGGTAATAGTAAGAAAAAAATGTAGGTGGAGGTGAACCAGTGGGGAGCTGGCTGTAAATGAATACGGCTACTGTCAGTGACGTCAGAGGAAGGCACCACACCCCCTCCCTCCAGTGAAAGACACCCACCCACCCCCATAATTAATGCGCGAGTTCTCTAAACTTTTATTTCAAGTTGAAAAAAGCTTGATAATTAAATAATACTTTGACAACTAAAAATGTTTTTTTTTTTTTAAATTGCACTATAAATGTAAAGTTTTCTTCAACAGTTGCTTCTTTTTAAGATTTCAGCTATATAACAAAATGTGCAAACATTGTTGGTACAAAAATATTTTGGGACGATGAGGTTTGCTGGGGAGTGAATGGCATGTTTGCATGTATTAGTACTTCTAATTATTAAAAATGAATTTAAACTACTTTCATGAGTATGTCGTTGAAAAGGTGGGTGATTGTTTTCTAGTAATAACTGCTAATTAAACAGCATTTTTAAAAACATCTAATTAGTATACATTTCAATTTTATTAGTATATTGTTATTTTGAGTTTTTATTCTGTAAAGCGCCTTGAGTTGCTGTTTGCTTGAAAAGTTGCTTTATAAATAATGTTACTGGAGGTTGGCAGGCAAAGTTGAGGATGTAATTCCTATTAACTGTATTTATTTGTTGGTATTTATGCCACTGATGTAATGTAAACGATGCCAAGGCAACCTAAACACCATGTCTTGGAAGAAAACGTATAAAGGTTGGTTGATGCTGTCACCACAGCCACTACGTTGTCTCTGACATTTATGGTTGTGCATTATTGTTTGCATCGATCTTTTATAAGGGTGTGCTAAGATATCAATATATAATATATCAAAATATACCAAAATACCAAAAATCGCTTATTACCTTTTAAAAACAGATGCTGTCGCCGGCAGCAGAAAACGACAGACGTTCTCAGAGATACCATAACTCTTCAACCATTCATGCTATCAGTGTAATTCCAACGGACTCTGGCGGCTGGAAAACGCAGCTTCGTGCTGATATACGGCTCATTACGGTAGCAGCAGGGGTGGCGGCGCTGGGCTGAGTTGTTCAGCAGGATGAGAAAGAGGATCGTGGGAGAGACGGCGGATGAGACGGAGTGTGCAAAGAGGGAGTGTTTAGTGGGGTTTAGAGGTGTCTTCTTTCTATATTATTTGTTTTTTGTATATTATTTTCACTGTTGAAAATATTATTAGTTTTGTTTTCCTGGAAGTTGAGTGTCGTTTTACCTTTTCTTTTTTTTTTTTGTGCTTTTTTTCATCTTTTTATTTATTCAATCAGCAATTGCGGTGGGAATCGTTTATTCTCTCACGATTCGATTCTGATATTCGGGGCTGTGTTTCGATTAAAAATTGATTTTCAATTTGAAACGATTTGATGTATGGCGTACCTTGGCTCCACTGTCTGCAACATACTGATGACCCCTCGTTCTCCACCACACAGTAAGTCTTTGGCGATGAACTGGGCGATAGATCTGGTTATTTGTTTATCTTTTTGTCCGTCTGAGTTGGAAGGCAGCTTGGTGAAGCGCTGCAGTGTTGGTCTGCTGCTGGTGGCTGACTGGTGCGTGTCCTTGAACTCTGGGTGATACCTGGTAAAATGAGCCCACACATTTGTGGTGCTCCTGAAGTGCTTAATCTTCATTTTTGCAAACCTTGCACACTGTGAAGCTCGGTCTTTCTGGGGATTCGGTACAAACCAAAATGAGTTCAAATCTATGCCTTTAATGAAGACAGGACTGGTTGAATCTGTCTTTCCTCCATTTTTGTAGTTTCTTCTCTGTTATGGTGCTTTCTGCACATCTGTATGTTCCAGAACCAGCTGTGTGGGGACATCAGGTTGTCACCATACCAAATTTCTGTTTTGATAGTGATACTAATATGTATTTTGATACTTTTTGTAAAAAGCTGAAGCACTCTCAAATGTCAGTATTTTCCTTTATTTTAAAACAGACTTTGAGACTTCTGTAATTGGGGGAAGGAGGCAGTACAGTGTTTCCAATGAACATCGTTATTTTAATTTGAATGCCGTTGCTTTATTTTACTTGTTCTCATTGTTCAAAAGTTGTATTTTGAAACTGTACGAGAAACATTAAATGGAAATAACTAGAAAAACAAAGTGACTCACTCTATCATCTAGGGTAGGATAAGTTATTGTAGGCTAAAGGAACGTTTAACAAAAATGTGTTTCAGTATAATATTTCAGTCACCTTATTGGCTTATACACATATGTATACTTATGTAAATATACATATATCCAGCATATATATGTACACTGTGTGTGTGTATATACATATATGCACACACACATATGTATATATGAAACATTAAATGGACAATTGGCTAATGTCTGTATAAGATCCTGTTTGTGGCTGACTTCTCTATAACATCAGTCAGTACAGTTCTGTGGGTGGCTAATTTGGTCCGTGGTACTTACTAAATATAATTGTATTTTTAAAAATGGGTTTATTGACCGTGGACATGTTTTAGCTCTGTGTATGTAATAGTGATGCGCAGGTGGTTTTTGTTTTTTCTTGTTTTTTTTCACCATCCACAACCACCCGACCTGTCATGAGGGCCAGCCCACCCCGTTAAAAAAAAAAAGCGCAGATTAACGACCAGAACCCATCCGACCCGCGTAGACACCAGTGAGTACCCACAGGTGACGGGTCGCTGGTCACTAGCATGAGGGCTACTGTAGGTCTACTACTGGGCTGGTGAGGTTTTGTACAGCTTTCATTGACATAACAGTGCAGTGAACAGATGAACAACGTTATCGTGTCGTTCTGGACTGAAGTCACGGAACAAGTCAGCGTGGTTGTCCTTTAAATGTTCTGACAAGTTTAAAGTGTTACCAACTTTTGTGAGACACACTTTGTAGCACCACTTGGACTGCTGTGCATCTGGGTTCAGTGGCTCCCCTTTATCATTTGGTTTGAACCTGAAATATTTCCGGGCCGTACTTCAGATCCCCATTTTGTGGACAAGTACAGGCTTTTCTGCAGCTGCCATCCTTGTTTCGAGTGAGGTCACTCACATTACGCTTCCGCTTTGGCTCCTACATCACACTCCCTGGCCTTGCAGTGCTTAGAAAGACAGGCTCCAATGCACCAATTCATTTGCGTTCAAAAAATAAAGAAAGTGCCGTTCTGGGATACCACTGGTAAAGGACTTTTTAAGCCCTACTGACTCTTTTAACCTGGTACGGTCCGTATCTGGCCCAACTCATGAACACGGACACATACTCCATCTTGTTCTGTCTTATGGTCTGCCTGTCACTTCTCTGGAAATTTGTGACTGTGCACTCTCAGATCATATGCCCGTGCTATTCAGTGTTGGTTTTATACATACTGCAGTTAAATCTCGCGCTGTTGCTCGGTGCTGTCGGGTTATTAACCCCTCTACTGCCGCGCAGTTTTCTGCTGCTTTCAATCAGCTTTGTGGCCCTTCTGACTTGGTCTCTGCTGATACAGAAGAGCTTAATTCCTGGTTTTATTTTTGCTGTCAAACCGTCTTGGACTCTGTGGCTCCATTAAAAACCAGGCTGCCTAAGGCAAAACTTAAGCCTTGGTTTAATGACAGAACTTGGGCTGTTAAGAGGGAATGTCATAGAGCAGAAGGAAGGTGGAAAAACAATAAGCTGCAGGTGTCATTTCAAATTCTAAAGGACTGCTGGCGTTGCTACCAGAACACTGTTAAAGAGGCAAAAAGGCAATATTTTGCAAATATTATTTCTTCCAACTGTCACAACCCACGCGTTTTATTTAAGAGGATTGATTCTGTTCTTAATACTCCATTGAATGTCTTTTTCGAAGTCTCTCCTGATATCTGCAATAAGTTTCTGAACTTTTTTCTTGAAAAGATTGCCACCACCAGGGCTCTCATCACAGCTCCTGACTCTGATCCCTCTGTCTCGGTTCCCTGCACTGCTGTTTTTACTCAGTTTGAGCATGTGAGACTCTCCACTTTAGAGGACGTGGTTCGCCACATTAAGTCCATAGGTTCTCCCCGGGATCCTTTCCCTCCACAATTTTTTAAAGAAATTTTCCCTAGCATAGGGCAGTCTGTCCTTGCCATTATTCACAGCAGTCTGTCCTCTGGTGTGGTTCCTGCAAATTTCAAACATGCAGTAGTGCAGCCACTGCTTAAGAAACCTGGC
>JBAMYA010000020.1:11634321-11660273 GCA_037176975.1 Arrhamphus sclerolepis | reverse complement strand
CTTATTAAATCTCTGAAAATTAAATAATAAAAGATTCTTTAATTTTTACACAACTGTGTATCTTTGTTAAAACTAGAGACAGGTTTTAACAAAGATACACAGTTGTGTAAAAATTAAAGAATCTTTTATTATTTAATTTTCAGAGATTTAATAAGTGACTTGATTTCATTTGAAATGAGTGTGGAGAGATTATTTGGGATTACAAAAAACTTTCAGCACACTCAAGAGCTTTATTTATTTATTTTTTTAATTTTCATAATATATCGTTTCTTGCAGTTTGAGGGTGTAAGTTTAATATTTAATAATTTGATTTTCTCCCATTCGATTATTGTAAGTGTTTTTCCATTCGGTCCCAACGTAACGTCATTCGGCTGAACACGATTCTACTCGGGTAGACTCGGCAAAAGTGGGCGTGTCCAACAGAATGACGTCTCAGTCGGTCGTGGTACTGGCTACTATCGGATGATCCCGAGGGGGCGGAGCCAAGTAGGAGGAAGTGGTTAGCCTGCTGCTCTGAAGAAAACCGGCGACGAGCATCCATACAGCACAGCAAAGACACGTATCCTCGCTGCTTCCAGCGAACAACTACAGCAGCTTTCTAGCAGAGGAAACGTCATTCAAGGCGGTAGCAAATAAACACTGACACTTTGGTACTTTAAAAAAAGCAACCAACACGTGTATGCTTAATTTTATAGAATATTTGTGGAGAACTCGGAGATTAAGGTGCTGCAGAATGGAAACTCAGATACACGTACCTGTCGGGTCGCCGGTTATAAGAAAAATTCCCGTTTTTGTGGACGAACACAACGTAACGGAGGGGGCCATGACGCTCATAAAAGAGCTGAGACCGGCGTGGGAAACCAGCAGCGTCCAGACCAAGGTAATATTAGCCACTAAACTGTGCCGGGCTAGGCTAAGACTGACAGCTCTGGAGCATCACCAGGCACCACCATGCAGGAGGAGGAGGGCCGCGGATATATGACTCTCTAACCATACAGTATATCATCAGCTTCAGTATCATTATTTATACATGAAGGCTTGTGGTTCACATTCTGTTGGAACCTTATTATCAGAAAAATATTTTAATGTCTGTTAATCTATCGAGATGTCTTCCTGACTACCAAACTACAAGGCAATAAGCTGTCTAATAGAAAAGCCTAAATGGCTCCTACTCAGTCATTTACCTACAATCATCTTCATGTTCATCCTGCACCGCTTACTGGTCAGAAATGTAGATGAAAGCCAAGACACACTGTAGTGTCTGTGGGCATCTGGCAGAAGAATGATGGTCAGTTTTACTGAGGAACGTTGTTGGTGAATACATCTTCTTATGGCACATATTTGATCTGTTAATGGAAAAGAAAACTTCAAGTCAAGTTTGTTTCTGTAGCACATTTAAGAACAACCTCAGTTCCACACAGGCTAAAACAAAACTCAACAATAAAAATATGCAAATAAAACTAAAATAATAGCATGAAAACAGATATCACGTAGAACAAACAATACATGAAATGAATAAAAATAAGGATGTATGAGCTTAGTTAAGGGTCATTTAATGTACAGCTGCAGCTTCATTTCTGTGAGCAAAGTCCATTGCTAGTTCAAGGATGCAGAACCACAGTGGTTGGACTATTGCTGTTAAGTCCTAAAAGGTCTTTGCAGGTGTTTGAAATCCATTGTGACTAAATGTTACTGATAATAGATACTGGAGTATAGACGATCTTTATTTACACATGGTTGGTTCTGCATCTGAATTTGATCCTTTTTTTTTAAAGAAGCAGTTAAAGGCTTTATTTTTTAGACAATCTTTTAATTGACAGGGACCTTTATTGGCATAGTTTTATTTTAACTGGCATTTTTATTGGTTTAACTTTTTGTATTTTTAGTATTGGTTCCATATGACTTGTGAAGTACTTTATAAGTACTTTATGTATATCTGTGAAAAGTGCTATATAAATAAGGATTTAAGAGAACTGGATGGTGAAACAGAAGATGATGCAGCCTATTTGACTAAAAGTTTAATGGTAGTGTATTTGAGGGAAAAAAGGTTTGTAAGATTAATTCTTGAAGAGGTAACTGGTTCTGCAGTTTTGTCAAAAGCTTGTACATTAGCATTATCCTCAGCTGTTTCCTTCTTCCCTTCAGACATGGTAAAATGTCAGTCTCGTTTAACCTTTACATAATAGACCCAACCAGAATTGTTAAAAACTTGATACACGGGTCTGATACAATTTGGAACGACCCTGATAAGTCCTGTACAAAGTTGAGACTAAACCACAGGTTCAGGTGTGTTTGTTTGTTTGTTTTTCTTTCTATGAGTATGCTAAAAAAAAAAACTTTTTCCACAAGTAAAAGTTCTCATGAGGGAAGACTTTTTATTATGAAAAAAACCCTGTTATTTCTGAAATGTGAACAGATGAGTTTCATTTATCAATTATAGTTTTTTGCAGTCTGATGTTTCCATCAATAATTATTTTATTTAAAGATTTGTTTTTCTGACACAGGACCACATGGAGACTTTTAAAAATATGTATGAAAACTTTACATTGTCGTTGCTAGTATTTATGTTTTTGGTGGTGTTGGTTTTTGTCCTGATGTTGGAAGGACATTACTTCAGAATGCTTTTTCCTTTCAGAGACGTATACTGAGGTCTGTCCTCTTCTGGTTGAAGTGAAAACTGTACCCAGTCAACATATGTTATTCAAATTAGCATGATCCCACAAGATGACACACTTTTACCTTCCTGGACATCTCCAATCCATCCCTACTTTTGTTGAATACCAATAATCCTTCACTGTGCATTTGGACAGAGCGATTCGGATGGAGACATAAGCCATGTCATAATTTATGTAACTATTGGAGCCAGATCATCAGGAGATATAAATGCATCATTGATTACTGGTAATAAGATCAAGTGACTCATCTGTCAGAATCAGGTCAAAAGAGGACAGAACATTATTTATTATTCTAACTCTCCATTGGCCCTATTTCAGCTCAACCCCTTCAGCTGTGTGTACATCCTGTCAGCTCACTTAAGTCCATCTAAGGTACTCTGTACCTACCCACAGTTAGTGTTTTACCTTGATTGTATTTTTTTTATTTTTTTTTTATTTTGTTAGTCAGAGAGAGAGAAGTTCTCTCAATGATCTTCACTCTAATTGACCTTTGGAGTATATGTGCCTGCAAAACTAGTGGTGAAGTCATAGACCAGGTCAGAGCTGATAAGAGTGGGGGAAGTGTGTGTCACTAAAATAAAAAAAAAAATGGGGATGGGTGTGATTGGAAACCATTGCCACTGTCATTGTGCCATTTGAACAGCATATGGCTGAATGTTTACCTTTGTCTAAGTCCAAGCTTATCGCTGTCTGTTGATGTATTGGTCACTGGTCTTAGTGCCGTATTGTGTGGTTGGCAGAAGGGATCAGTCATGTGGTAGTTAAGGCGTGTATGTTTGTGTATGTACGGTCATAACAGGGATGCCTGTGTGCCCATCTTTGTGGCCAGCGATGTGTGGAATCCCAGATATGTGTGAGTGAGCGTCTGGGCTAAGAGAGCGATGTAGGCACCATGTATGTCGCCATTGTCTTTGCCAAAGGGGGATCCACCAATTCACCACTTTCCTCTGGATTGATGCTGTGACTCAGATATTTATGGTCTAACTATAGACACACGCGAATGTCTTCATTCTTTCCTTTTGCCTGTTCCCTTTAGGGGTCCATCCATCCATTATCTATACTCGCTATTTCCGGTACAGGGTCACGAGGCCCTTCAGGGGTTACTACAGCAAATCATCTGTCTTCATCTAAAGCTCAAATCCCATAGGACACAGAATGGCCATTGAACGGCAGCGCTGTGCCGGCTGCTGTGAACTGTAGCCATTCAAGTCATTGAGAAGTGTCAGAACGGCCCAGGAACTACTGTCTGCGCCGCCCCATCAGAGATGCGTTGCCTGTTTTGGTGCTTGGCTGCTGGTAGACGTCACAGCAAATTGAGTTGGGAAGAAGTCAAACCAAGTTTAATTATGTAAGGTCATTTAGGGACTGTTTCAAGGAAGAGAAATAATTGACATCGGTTACTGGTTCTGAATGTCAGTTTTGATTAGTTTTCTGTTAATTGCCCAGCCTTACCTCCACCCCTTTAGATGTTTCTCCGCCTGCTCCCTGCTCTCACTGCAGATCAGTGTCATCTGCAAACATCAGTCCATGGAGATTCCTGTCTAACCTCAGCTGTCATGTCATCACCATAGAAAACAGGAGAGGTTCAGAGCTGATCTTTAAAGTCCCACCTCCACTTTGAACTCCCACCTCCAGCACACCTCACCACGGTCTTACAGTTCTCATACACGTCCAGCAACACTAACACCTCTGCTACTCCAGACTTCCTCATCCATTACCACTCTGTCATCTGCTTTCTTAAAGTCCACAAAGACACAGTGTAGCTTCTCCCAACCTTTCTTTGTACTTCTCTGTCAACATCCTTATTGCAACTCTCTGCAGTACTAGACACTCACTTTAGCCTCACTAATCTTTGCTACATCCTGCTTTACAATGGTCACCTCTTCTGCTCTTGATTCTCTTCCATTTTTCACATTCATTAACTTTTCAAAGTACTCTATCTTCCCAAGACCCTTCTAGCTGTCCATAGGGTCACCCTCTGCCCTGCCTTTGTCCCTTTCATCTTCCTCACCACCAGTCATCCTACACACCACCATCCTGTGCTGTCTGGCTGCACTCTCACCCACAACAACTTTGCAGTCGCTGATCTCCCTCAGATTTCATGGTCTACATAAGATGTAGTCCACCTGTGTTCTCCTACCTACACTTTTACAGGTTACCCTATGTCCTGCCTCTTCTGGAAGAAAGTGTTGACGACAGTCACTTCCATCCTCTTTGCAAAGGTCTACCACCATCTGCCTTTCTATGTTCCTATCCTGGATACCAAACCTGCTCATCTCTTTCTCATCACATCTGTTGCTTTCCCCAAAATGCACCAATCACCCGTCTTTCATCACTGGGGATACTCTGCATCACCTTATATAATGTATCCCAGAATAGCCCCTTCTCTTCTAACTCACATCCTACCAACAACATTGAACATCACACCTTCAACTTCTAACTTCATCACCCTGACAATCTTTTTAACCTCCAGAACATTCTTAACATTTTTTTCCTTCAAAATAACTCTGACTCTATTTCTCTTCCATCCACACCATGATTAAACAACTTTTAGCCTTTCTGCCTTTCTGTCTAGTCTCCTGAACACACAGAGTATCCACCTTCTTCCTCTGCATCATGTCAACAAACTCCAGCTTTCCCCATCATGGTCCCAACTTTCAAAGTCCCGAATCTATTGCTTTCCCTCTTTTCTCCAAATAATCCAAATTATAATCCAGTGAGTCAGAGAACTTAAATGATTTTAATAGCGCATGTTAAGAAAAGAGCACAAGAAGCTTTTGACTGTGCTTAGTTGCTCATAGGCTTAAGGTCCATGTCATAATGGCTCGGGACACTCCTTGAAGATACATTTACATTGTCGTTAAACTGTGTGATGTTTGCTGTGCTGACTTTGACTGAGGAGAACAAATTAGTCGAAAGACCAGAAACATTCAAACTTCTTGGGAAGCATTGTGGCAGTGTAAGATTATGATGCTTTTTCTCTTTCTTCCAGTTCTTCACCGATGGAACCACCAACAAGTTAGTGGGCTGCTATGTGGATGACAGTCCCGAGGATGTAGTCCTTGTCCGAGTGTATGGGAACAAGACAGAGTTGATTGTGGACAGAGAAAATGAGCTCAAAAGCTTTCAGGTAGTGTTGATGTTGTTGAACTTGCCTCAGTTAATCAAGAGGTGCTTTGGTGTTGTCTCTCATTACTGTGTTCTGTTGTCCTGTCTGTGCTCCAGGTGCTGCATGCTAACGGTTGCGCTCCCCGTCTGTACTGCACCTTTGAAAATGGGATCTGTTATGAGTTCATGCAGGGAGACGCTCTTGGACCGCAAGATGTCAGGGATCCAATCATACTCAGGTCAGGAGAAAGTAGACACTTGATGACTTTCATATTACTGGATTTAACCTCGGACATGGCCAGCATTGAATTTAATCATGTAAACACACGCAAGAATCTTTCTGTTTGGCTCTGAGAGCTCAATCAAAGGATTATTTATGGTGATTTTATTTATTTATTCTTTTTTGTGAGTGTAAATGGGATCTTTGTGTTATCAGAAATAGGAGACATCTTGTTGGTCATCTCCAAACTTTCAACACATCTTCTGTTAAACACAGAAAGAAACTCCTCCAAACAAAGTTACTGTTAAATGATTAGTTTTTGGAAACTGCAACAAAAGCTGAATAAGTTTAGTCTTTAACAATATTCTACTGAGACTGAGTTAGTTGTATGAAATTAAAGTTGCAAGAGAGTTTAGTTTGTTCTTAATTTTTAATTGGCATCTTCTTACTGTTGTAAGAAATTGCCCCGTTTTTAAATAAAAAAAAAAAAAATTGAATAGCATGCACTTAATGTTTACAGAGATTTTCAAGCCCATTATGTTAAAATAATCAGCATCTTGTTTTTGTCTTTAATAAAAGAGAGTTTACAATTTTTCTATTGTTACAAAAATAACATATAAAGCTCCACAAATTGCACCGCAAGTTTTGTAAAAAGTTGCTGCAAAATCACGCATTTATGATTGCATAAATCACAAAAGATATCCTGGAGGGAAGGTCATAGCTGTGTCCATATCTTCTGGAGTGATCTGTGTTGCAGCGGATCTGCAACACAGATCACTCCTCTGTTTTGTTCACGTTCAAGATGAGATGATTGTCTTCACATCATGCCAAAAAGTGGTCCACCAGTTCTCTGTCCTCAGTCTCTTGTCCATCATTGACGCACCGCACAACTGAACTGTGGTGTGTTTGTCAGGTAGTCGGGGATCCAGGTGGTTGTGGAGGCAGCCACCTGTGCCTTATGGAATTTCTTTTGTAGTAAAGCAGCTGGATGGTGTTAAATACACTGAAATGGAAGAACATGATCCTCAATGTGGGTTCATTGAAGCAGGTTATGATGACATATTCAACAATGACGATAAGCAAACTGCAGTGGGTCCTGGAAGGTGCTTGTTTGCTTACTCAGATGGACCAATAGAAAAATCATTGTAGGACTTTAATGATGTGGGACATTAGGGATATAAGCCTGTAGTCATTAGGGAAAAAAATGTGAAATACTGTTAACCTATTATCTGGTATTTGCTTCTCATCTCACTGTTATGGAGATTCTCTATAGTTGGAAACTAAAATGTTTACTTTTATGTTGAAATATAGTCCTAATCATAACCTTTTTTTTCTGTTCCCAGACTGATAGCTAGGGAAATGGCTCGCATTCATGCCATCCATGCACACAATGGCTGCATTCCTAAACCCAACCTTTGGATCAAGATGCGGAAGTACTTCTCCCTTTTGGCCACAGAATTCACTGACCAAGCCTCCAACTCCAGGTGAGCTCGTGCTTCTTAGCTGCTGGGGCTTCTGCTTGTTGCTCAACGCACACTGTGGTGGTGATACAAATGCTCTGTGAAGCAAAACCTGATTTGCTTAAAGCAGCAGTCAGAGGACAGAGGCAGCTTTCCACAAACCTGTTTTAATCTAAAACTAGTCGTTGATGATTCAGTGAGTAGGAGACTCATTGAATCATCAATGAGGGAACTGACTGAAAGAGAAAGGAAGACTGGGCTGGCTGCCGCTTTTACTCAGTCATCATGGTTATTCAGGGGTACAAAAAAGAGCAGCACCCAAAGGGTTCTGTATGCCCAAAAAAAAAGTCTGATTTATAAAACTGTACATTTCCCTTTATAAGTCACAGACCACCCAGTCGTTTATGCAGGTGGATTTGCTGCATGTCCCGCCCTCAACACACCCACATTCTACCATAAATTGTCAACATAAAGGGACTCGTGAATGTTTCTGCAGATAAATCAGCTGCTGCCAGACATCACGCACATGCTGCTGTCTGTCTGTTCTCTGCATGGAGTCGGACCACTGCGACGATAAATTTGTCAGAATCATGTTGCACCCTTGTCACCCAAAACTTGTACATTGACCGTATGCACATTTTCACAGTTAATATGGACAAATCCTTCTTCACTCTGAGCCTTATAGCAACGCGACTTCAGTCCAATTACATTTGTGAAACTGAGCTTTGCTGTAAAATGTCTTTCAATGAAGTTGTTCTCCTACACTGTAAGGAAACTGGATGTTTGGTCATGTTAAAAATGCCTCCAATTTAACATTATATGTTGTTGATAATATTAAACACATACCTGTCAGGTTAATTCCTGCGGGAAAGAGACATTTTTTGCCAGAAACCCGGGAGTAGCCAGCACACTCCAGGATGCCTCCATTCCAGTGGGTGACCAGTTCACACCGGTTCAGCAAATAGATCCAAGAGCACTGATCTATTAGCCAGTCATCATCAGGGGTCAGGAAATCTTAGTGGTCCCTAAAAACTCTCCATCCTGATCCATTAATCGTCCAGGAGCGCAAGCGCATGTATGCAACATTACCCATGAGTCTCTTTTAACAGTTTATTTGCTCAACGATTAGACTGATACATATTCACAATTAATGCATCAAACCACCGCTATATAGTGTAATTTGATTTAGTAATGGATCAGTACAGGAACACATCCATGATACTGCAGGCTTGGCTGTTTCTGATTACGCAGGTCTACAAGTCTGATATGAATTGAAGTTAAATGTATGAGATGAATGTGGCTTTGATTTGCCACCTCTGCATTTCCACCCAGCTAAAAATGTTTTTTGGGGATTTTTTTAAATTTTTTAATAGAGCCCAATCTTTGAGTGGAAAGTTATTTGCACACCTGTTTTGTGCTTGTGTAACGTTTATGAATGAGGTCCCTGGATTTGCATTTTAACCTGTAAAGATGACCAAACACAGGAGATATTTGTCTAGTCCCATCTACCCTTGTTCTGGTGGCTGTAAAATGAAGGCCAGCCTGTGTCTTGCATAACTGTAACAGTAATACCCATCTGGATTAGGGAGCCTGTGGCATGCAGCTATCAGATGTTTGCTTAGCTCTGTATATCAGATCAGTTTTCTTAGTTTCTTGGTAACCAAGACACTTAATGTCCAATTTATTTATTTATCTTACTTGTTTCTTTATTAATTTGGATCATCATGACTACAATATTCTAAATCATGTAGAATTATGCCAAAAGATGACAAAATTACAACAGATCAAAAGGGTTAGATCAGCTGAAACTGAGTCAGTCTGGGAGAAGCAGTAAGTCATGTAGAAATCTCCAAGGAAACGGTGTGTCCAGTGCATGTGTGTGTGTGTGTGTGTGTGTGTGTGTGTGTGTCTTCCAGCCTCTCCTGCCCTGCTTCCTCTCATATCCTACTATCGGGCTGACTGTGGATTAGGCACCATAAGCCCATTACAGTCAACACAGGGGTCTCTGCTCAGCACTCAGGACCTGGTTGGCTGAGATAATAATATACGACCTTACGCAATTTGTCCATTTGTTCGTAATTCACTCAATTGGCAATTTTCAACGTCAGTTTGCTGTCGTTCATTTGAACTGGACTCAATATTTGTTGGAAGTATGAGTGTTTAATGGGCCTGTGTAAAATTCATGCAAGTTTAAAAGAAGAGAAGCTTATATAATTACAAGTGCACGAGAGCAAATGAATACTATTTAAGTACAACACTGAATAAGTGATGAATCAAATATTCACTTGTTACCATTTTAAAAGGAACAGAAGTCTGGCTATAGTCCAGTGGAGCTCACCTAACCTTTTCTCAACATGTGCGTGGTCTCAGTGGTTTTCACTTCAGTTCATGATTACAGAAGAAGGAAAGAGGTTTTGTTTTTTTGTTTTTTAAATAAATAACAATTATTCAAATATTATTACTGCCACTCCCTTACTTTGCACACAGAGCTCCTTCCCATTGCTGTTATAGCAGCCTGACAAAGAGGGAAGAAGATCTTTTTTTTTTTTTCTAAATAAATAAAATCTCTTTCCCTGTCCAGAATCCAGCGGGAGGTTCCCAGCAAGGTGGTGCTGGAGCAAGAGATTATGTGGATGAAGGAGCATCTGTCCGTGCTGGGCTCACCTGTGGTGCTCTGCCACAATGACCTGCTCTGCAAAAACATCATCCACAACAGCAAAGAGGGTAGGTGGTCCCTCTGGTTGTCATCTGCAGACGCACACACTTGCACACTTTTATCCTTGGGGTGCAAATAAGTTATTTTTGCCATGAGTTGTCTAAGATTAAACAGTTTTGGTTGGGTTTGAAATTTGAAAAGGAGTAGGAAGGCTCACAATGGCTGACTTTATGTGTGATGTGTCCACTTGTTGTATTTCAGGTCATGTACGCTTCATAGATTATGAATACTCCAGTTATAACTACCAGGCATTCGACATTGGCAACCACTTCAATGAATTTGCAGGTTTGCAAGCTATAATATCATTTGAATGTGATAGAAATGCATTATCTGCACAGGATTAACTGTTTTGTAAATGTATGTACTTGTTTGTGATCAGGCATGACTGAGTTGGACTATGGATTGTATCCTAGTCGGGAGATGCAAATGGACTGGCTTAAAGAATACCTGATGGCATACAAACTCTTTACCAAAAAAACAGAGGAGGTCAGCCCACGAGAGCTGGAGACGCTCTACGTACAAGTCAATAAGTTTGCTCTGGTGAGGGGAAAGCTGCATGCTGAACGTCCTCAGTGTCTCAAGTAACAATACCACATCTGATGTCTAACTTGTGTCTCTCTCAAGGCTTCTCACTTCTTTTGGGGCTTCTGGGCACTCATCCAAGCTAAATACTCCTCTATCGACTTCGACTTCCTGGGGTAGGTTTTAGTCTGAGTGTGTGTGTGTGTTGACCCTTAACCTCCACCTGTGTGTTATGTAAGCTATGGTTCAAAGCATTTCTCTGACAAAGATCTCTCAGCAGGGGTTTTGCGATTTGAAACGAATGACCCTAGAGCCAACATGACTTGCATTTCTGTCGTGAGCTTCCTACCAATTAAGAAAATCTGTCCTCACCGGTTCTATATGAATGAATATTCAGTTTCAGTTCAATTCAAGAATAATGTATTAATCCCTCAGAGTGAAATTATATGTTACAGTAACTGCCAAAATGTAAGCGTCTCTAAAGATTAATTGCAGATTCTGCAGAATCCTCTGACTGCAGACACTCCTTACCTCAGTAAGTCTCTCATAATATCAGAGCTAAAGATATTACAGATAGTTTTGGGGGGGCTTTAACTGATTCTCCCTCAGGGATTCTATTCATACATTTACTAAAGTAGATAACAAAGCAACAAGTTCAAATAACAACAAAAAAACAGCAGTTACATCTTCATTAAAAGAAATTTACTCAACAGAATCCAAAGACACAAACCACCAAACCAATTAACCAATAATCCTATATACACAGTCCTTTAAACAAAGTCCCTTTTTTGTTTTTGTACATGTGTAAAGCCGTTGGCTCGTTGGTACTGACCTTTAAAACGGTCAAACCCTCTAAAGCACATCCAGAGAAAAATAAACTAAGCCACAAGAAAGGAAACGTTTGGAAACCATCCACCCAGATTTAGATTCCATCCAAGTGGTGACTTATTCCACAAGAGACATGATGATGATTATTCACAAGGAAATGAGGCGACGTAAACCAGTTTGGATGCCTTGACACAGAGTAGGTCTCACGTAGATTCCCAAATGTGTTGTTTCAGAGGCGTCGTACCATTGACGTCCTGCCGCATTCATACAGCTCTCTGGGAATGGTCACCTTTTCTTGTCAGCTGATGTGTCACCTGACCTGCGACTGGCATGTCAGCATAATTGCAGAGTAATTACAGAAAAAAAAATACAATAGAGAAAAAAAACAACATTTTAAAGTCTTGACTTTGTTGCTAGATTTAGCGACTTTTCAGATCGTGTTAAGAACTTGCCGCCGAGAGACAAAACTAGAAACTGTAAGTTGAAAAGTGTTGCTAGTATTGGTGAGCACTATTTTTCACAGATAAATTATGGCCATAGACTGCACATCAGATGTCTGAGTAATAAACATAGGAACAATCTGGGTAAATGCAAGTTACAACTGTAGAAAAGAACACTTCCAAAGAATGAGGGTGGCAGGGAAATGTGTACGTGTACGTGGACGACGTGATAACTGGTGTCCGTAGTGGCTGAAACTGTCCTGCAAAATAATTTCAAGGAAAGAGGGGGAACCCTGTTCATATCACTGGTGGTCCGGGGTTTGTTGTTGGGAAGCACCTCCATTTTGGTGGGACGGACTTTTCCACACAGAAGTAAAGTAGTCAGTAGCACACTTAGTCATGGCACGGGCCGATGGTGGGTGCTGCTACTAAAACACTGAGATGATAGCTGGCAGCAGTTCCATATTTGGGCTGCAGAAGCAATGTTTTCATGCTAGCATGTCCTGGATTACACCATCTTTTATTGACTAGCACTGTAATACAGCCTTCTTCAAATCTCTGTGTGCCTGCATTGCCTGAAAGTCGGGAGAGAGATGTTGGAGTTGGAAATATACTCCTGCAGCCACATCTCGTTGACACACATAATACTGCATTGCTGATAATCTGGATGCGTCATCATCAGCGCTCCAAGCTCTGCATCTTATTTGTGAGAGATTTCATGTTCCGTATTATGATGGAGGGAAGAGATGGATGGAAGAGATTAAACTTGCTCTTCCTCTCGCTGCACTTTGCTGCTGCTCTTCATCCACAGTGTCTCCTCTCAGGTGCAGCATCTTAACTTGCTGCTCCAAACAACTCGTGATCATTAGTGAAATGGTTCCTAACAGACCTGTTCCTACCAACATCAAAACAGTCCCCTCAGCTAACCATGGCAGTTTGACTGTTTTAACATGTTCTGGTAAAGAAGCTGTTTCTCTCAATAATTTGCAAAAGTATTGAACTCTTCCAGCGAAATGCTTTCGGAGGATATGTCTATTAATTTACCAGAAGTTAATAGAGCGTGGCAAGTTAAGATATCTTTAAACTTAAAACTCCATTAAATTAATAATCCATATGAACTTGTTTCATTTTAAAATCTTTCTTTTGCTTTGAAAAGTTGCAGAAAGGACAAAAAAAAGTCAAATATCTACATTTGTTCAACATTAAACATCTGTTTCGTTCTAATATTCTGCTGCAGAGAACAAACAATAAGAGGAAATCAAACCATTAAAGTGACTGAAATGGAATGTAAAATGTGCATGGTGGCATCTATTATCAATATATTTTGTATTTGCTTTTGCAAATATGTGATAATCATTCCAATTTGAGGTAGATCCAAAACCCGACACAAATTATTGAGGGATTAGTGGCAATTCTCAACCATTTCTTTACATCTTTTTTGTAACAGCTGGTTTTAGAGGATAGGGTGTGATACTGTATTTCATCCCCCTCTCCTGGTTCCAGGGGATGACAAGAGCCACTCGGTTTCATTACCTCCCTCTGTTAGCTGGGCCTCTGTTGAAGTTAGCGCTGGAACTTGCTGCTACGCACTTGTCAAACACCTCTTGCCCTCGTCTCTTGCAGCTACGCTGTGCTACGTTTCAACCAGTACTTCAAGACCAAACCTGCGGTGATGGCCATGCAGATCCCAGAGTGAGCAGAGAGAAGAGAGTCCAGAAGAATGTGGAGAGAAGGTTGGAGGGAAGCCGCAGCAGGTTAAATGCTGGGACTTCCTGTCGGAGAAGGCAGCCAGCCAGGTGTTGATGGACCACTGCTTGGTCTACCAGGCATTCTTTTTCTGCAACAAGCGCAATTACTTTCATTCCCTCAAACTTCCTACATTTTCCATGTCTGTCAGCTAAAAAAAGAAATAACTTATATTAGTATGCACGTGCACTAGTGTGACTGACTGTCCTTAATTTATGTTGACCACCTCCAAACATCTATCTTTTCCATGAATGAGTACGCTGAGTGCCATGAAATCATCAGTTAGAAACTGACTTCAGGAGCATTTTGCCCGGTTTTTCCGACATTATGTTTGTGGTTTGTCCTTTGAAACCATTTCTTCTTCTGTCAGCTGATACTCTCCTTTTTGTAGCTCTAACCTGTGTGACTTCTGTTTTTCTCTCCATCTGTTGTGTTAAATATGTTTCTGCACTGAGCCAGTGATAACTAGCGCATTAAATACCAGGGGCATCTGTTGAAGTTTATTGTGCTGCTTCTGCTGTTGCCGGTGGTTGAATCTGCTCTCTTGTAGCAGTCAGTAATACAGTGCAGTTACATGTGCTTTTACGTGTTCATTTATGTGAAAATGTTACAGCTTTCGGACATCTCAGGTTAACGGCTCCTCGCGGTGGGGTGCTTTGGTGAATGTCGCTCTGAATTCGGTTTGGGCATTGTGCTGATGTAAGAGGGAGACGGTAATGGCTTACACATGCTTCTTTGGTTAAATATACCTTTCAAAAAGGGGCAGGAATGAAATATCTGACACTAAATGAGGTCATTTGTTGCTTTCCTGGGAAACACATGACTTTGGAAGAGAAGTGCTCGTTCATCACGGAGCATTTGCAGAAAGCACAAACCTTACCAACTGTTAAAAAACGTTATTGATCGTTCCGACAGAGCTCGTGTTGAGTTTGTTCACTGTAATGCTTTTTGCCCTGAAGTGTGAAAGAAAGCATGTGTGTGTTTTTGTGTCACAGGAAACCTGTTTAGATCTGTTCCTGTCATAAAAGTTTGAGGAAAAACAGCAACCACAAAAAATAAGGGTAGAAAGAGATTAATAGCTGTTGAGTTTTTAGTTTTTCAAAGTGGCTTCTTCATGAACTTCATTGCGTATGACCATAATTTAGATTCCCACTTTTTCAGGTGGTACAAGCGACTGAAATTGTACATTTTTTTTGTCCTTTCATCGTTGTGACTCCATGTATGAAGCATAAAATTTCTTTTTTTGTTTGTGCAATGGTTACGTCCCCTCCGTCTCCCTTTGAATTGTCTTTAGGTACCTAACCAAATATCATACCATTCTTCCTCCATTTCTGCCGCCGTATTTTGGGGTTCTGAAGTTGCAGCCGACAGTATATGTTTTATATTTTAAAGCTATTACATCAGTTCGGCTCTGTCCTCCTCATTTTGAACATCATGTGAAGTTCAGAGCTACAAACACGTTCAGATATATTTTCTGGGCCTGCGATAGACTGGTGGCTGATTCGGGATCAGCTCCAAGCCCCCATGAACATAAACAGAACTGAAGTGGGTGTAGAAAATAAATACATGAATGATCACTGAAGTGATCGCTGTGAGCTCTGACCTTTGACCTGTGTTGTGTCGTGTGCCTCGCTGGGCCTCACGGCTCAGCGGGAGATTGGCAGCTTGTCAGAGAAGTGGAGCAAACAGATGTTGACTTTCGTTTGTGGTAGCTCACTTAAGAAATGCCATGATGGCTAAAATGTGTGGATGTGAAGATTGGATCCCTCTCAGCGTGATTCAGAAGTCTTTTTAGGCCAGTGCAATGCTAAATGGGTTAGAGCTTTTTAGTTTTTTTTTTCTTTTCTTTCCATGCAAAAGCAAAACTTACTTCTTGAACACAGTCCCAGCATCCTGGTAGGAAATTCAGTCTTGACAAAAACAGTATTTGCACTCCATTTCCTCAGTTCCTTTCACAGCAGACACTGACTGGATCCCTCAAGTGCTGATAGAATATTGTTCATATATATTTATTTTGTGGGGATGGTCCTCTTAACAGGTGGAGATCCAATGCAGACGTTCATACTAAGACCTGAGAGAAATGCACTATTTTCTCACATGTTTGAACCATGAACCCCCTCACCCAACATTTCATCTCTCCCTTTCAAGTCAGACCATGAAAATGTTGTTTTTTTGGTTTTTTTTATTTCGGCATCTGTGTTAATAAATTGAAGCGCCCAAATCATCTGTGTGACCCACATTTCTCTGCTGTAGTCGTCTTGCAGCCATCTGTCCTGTAGGATTCCTGTTTGTTACCTGCTTTTCCCACATCAAAGAAGCACTTTTCAGACATTTGTGGTATTCATACTGGTCGTATATCAACAGCACATCTTCCATAGTAGTTTTATTGACTTGGAAATATGTTGAGACACACAAAAAGTTACTACCTGCTCTAACGATGCTTTCTTTATTTCCAGACCAGTCACAGGCTCTATGCAATTGCACATGACTGGTGTCAAGTTACAGCTGAATAACTTTCATGTGTTCACTTTTGGAATATTTTCTAATCATGGATCGAGCAAAACGTTGTCTGCCACAACACACCAGCTCAGAAGTGACACACCACACAGAGCGAAGTCGGTCTTAGTTTGGCAAAAGTAGAAACGGAAAGCTCAGAAGATTAGAGCTGCATATCCTTTCACCAGTGAACAGGTTACTTTCTTGGCATCGGTGACTGAAAGGTTTGCTTGGTGTTCGTAAACACAAAGGTGTTACGTGGGTAAGGTGGCTCTGAGCCAGACATGAAATTCTTGATCCTTCAGTAAAGTTCCTGAAAACTCTTTTTGAAGACCGATAGAAATGACTGCTAACCGCTCATTTGATGCTCTGTGCTGGCTGTCAGATCTTGTCATGTGTGGTGTTTAAAGCAGCTTTTTGTTTGAATCTAACATTGCATTTCTTACCTTTTCTTTTCATTTTTTTCTAATTACACCAACACGGTGAGCTTCTGAGTTGGCTTTGCAGTTCATTTGAGATCTGTTTTTGTTTGTGAATGTATTCTTAATTTAAAGAAACACTGTTAACTGTTTTTTTTTTTTTCTTTGTATGCTGATATTTACTTTTTCTTAATGCTTGGACTTGAACCATACAGTGCTGGGTTGAAGGACCCAGTGTATGGCTTACAGATGTGACTTTGTAAATGTATTCACCCAATGTGTGCTTCGCACAGATGGAGGTTGTAAATACTGTAAGAAATACTGTGAAAAGCTTACTGTACAGTGATCCATCACACCTATAGAAGTCTTAAGAATTATTTAATTGCCAGTAAATATTTCAATTAAAGAGTAAAAGGTTATTAAAAAAAAGAAAAGTGTGTTTTATTTCTCTGGTCTTAGAAGTGCTCAGAATCTATGGAAACGCAACAGTTGTGTTGATGCATGAACATCACCATGGTAGAACCTGCAGAAGGGAGTGAGACTATGGAAGATGGACGAGTTTAATCTTGTTAAATGATTCAGGACAATCTGAACGTGAGATAAGAGAGACCCACTTCCAGATTGAAGCTCACCCAGGAAGTACGTTTCGCTGCAGACTGACCACAAGGTTCAAGGGAAAAAAAAAATGGGCTGCAAACTGTAGAAATCTACGGGCCACGTGACCGGATGGTTCGTCCATCCGTCCGTCCGTCCATGTTCGTCTATGATCTCAACTCTGACATGAGGAAGGAAGGTGGAAACCTCTGCTCTGGGACATCCTGGTTAACACCTGGGCTGACGCTGATTAATGGAACTTTCCATGTCTCCTTTCCTGGCCACAGTTGCTACAACTTCATAATCCCACCCACTCGCACTGATCAGAGGAAACTTTATAGCTAAATACACATTACCTCTAAAGGTTAACATGTAGAGTTTCTAACTGGATTAAAGTCAAAAAAATGTAGCATTTCCAGTATATAGTCAGTTTCTGGGGTAAAAACCAAGAGCTTGATCCAACTTTACAAATACTACAAACGTTGTGGCAGTGCACTTTCTTTCAATATAAATGTAATGTTTCAAATTCATTTAATCAAATGTTTGCTCACTTTCAGGCAGTAAAAATAAGCAAACATTCTAGTTATTTCACAGAACCGAAGCAGTTTTGACTGAAGGGGATAAAAATCAACCACACTCACACAATCCCAATGACATAAATGAGCAAATATTTATTTTGATCTGGAGCTATAACTTTGGTTCTCATTTAATATTAAATATATGATTACTTTTTGTATAAAAATAACAGCTTCTCAGTGTCTTTGAACATCTGATTTACCAGAAGGCCTCGTAAGTAAACAAACCTTTCAACAAGAGGAAATACACAATGAGATTGTGTCCAAGTTGAAGAGGTGAAGAACCAGAGCTCTGAAATGTAGACTGTTGCATGACAAATCTACACTGTGACGCATTTATGGTGTTGTTTCACAGCGCTGATTTTTGTCAGCAAAGATAAGATATTGATTCAGCTGGAATCCACACTGAGGTGCAAGAATTCCTGCTTTCAATAAATACGTGAACAGGTGGACTGAAGCGAGAGCCGATTAAACACAAATACATTCATCACACATAAAAAATATAAAAATCATATGAAACGAAACACAACCAATTTATTTTCCAAAAGAAAAAAAAAAATGTACACCTTTAAATTATACAAGTTCTTATAAACAAAATAAAGTCTCTATATGTACAGCAGCAGGGATAATGACAGGTGACTCCTTCACAACTCTCCACTGAAATAAGATAAAGGATTTCCTCTGATATTCATCTCTGTACATAAAGGCCGGCGTCTTTACATGAGATCTGAAGTCAGTCTTTTTGATTTGTCAACCTTGCAATGAGGTGATGGTAATGGACACCGACTTTTGTCTCAATGGTCCTACTGGTCAGCAGGATTACGTAACCTTGAGAACAAAGACACAAAAATCTGAGCCTCACATTCAGACAAGGTAACGGCATACACTTTTTTCTTTTCTTTCACGGCAAACACTTTGATGTGAAACTGCAGGAAAAGGACAATACCCACAGTGCCTGTGAGGCTCTGCTGTTCGACACGCTTGTATGAACAAGCTTATTGGTTTGGTAAAAAAAAGAAACTGAGCAAAATGTGTGCGTAGAGTTGTGCTATTGCTTCTGATCATTACAGGAAGAAGAAAAAAAAAGAGCCAAACATGCTAAATTAAAAAAACAAAGAAAAAGAAAACAAGAAACTTATAGCATTAATTTGTTTATGGCAAAAACATCAATCATTCTCTTGGGACTGACTTTAGAGTGGCTTGTTTTTTTTTGCCCAACAATGGACACATTTCTTACCCAAAACAACATATTTGACTCGAGTTGAAATGAATCAGTTTAGTCCCAGCGTATACGCATCGGGCTTACAGAGTCATCGCAGGAACTGAAAAGTCAAATTTCCTGCAAAAGAAATCAAAATAAAACCACAGGTAGAGGAGTTATTAACCCCTTACACTCTTTACGACTTTATTCCAAGGAGTGAACTGATTCATTTAAACAGTCTGGATCCAGTTACAACAGAGACCAAATACTGCTTTAATCAGAAGCTGCATGCCTCCAACTTGCCTGGCATTGCTGAAAGCATATTATCTATATAAATCTTTCTGAATCAAGTATAACACCTACATCCTTTTTACTAATATATGCTAATAAGTGCTTAAAATGTGCCTATTAGCTCTCAGCAAGCTAAAACAATAAAATAAAATAAAAAATAAGGAAAGAAACAATCCAGGGGTGATTCTGGTATCTCTTCTCTTATGATGACCAATACACTTGAATTTCTGAGAAACATAAAGATTAATTTTGGATGCAACCACATGGACTTTTACATAGTGGACGTCTGAACAGGAACATAAAAATAATAATAATAATAATAATGATGATAATAATAAAAAAAATGATGAAAGGAAAACTTCAGCCTATTTAAATGGAATTTCACCTTAACTTTTCAACAACAAAAAAAAAAAATCTGCAGAGGAAATCCAGTAAATATTTGTATACGCAGACAAAATCAACACAACAAAACTCAGTTAAAAAAACTCAGAAGCAAATACATAAATAAGCAACACTGAGGCCCACCCACCATGCTATGGAGAGGGAACTAATGGACACTCGGAATACAGCATGTACAGCACGTGTCAGATTAACAGCGCGACGTGGAAGTAGGAGGAACTGGAGGGTTTCAGGATGATTATCTGGGATGCAACAGCAACTTCAATAGTACCATGTTCCTCCAAGAGGAAACTGTTCTCTCTAAAAATATTAATCTGTAAAAGGGCGAAATTACTGCAACATTTCTTAACTCTAGATTAAAATAACATGTTTACCCGATTCCAGCTAAATCTGCAGTTTCTAGTTTTATTGAATATTTTAATATATCTCTTGATCAAGTTTTCTTGAAAGGAGCTGAAAGATGTCTTCTGCAGCTATTGTCTTATTTCTTCCAAAGTCTAAAAAATACAGCTGTGACAACAAGATTGATGAGACGTTTTCTCCAACTGGATGAGCGACTGTAACGAGATGAGCAGGATGCAGGAAACATTGTGGAACTTGTATGTGAACAAATGCACAGATGTTTTGCTTTCAACTGATGTGACAATCATAGATGTCATACGGACGCAAAACAAGTACGTGTACGCAACAATTGCTTATTTCCATCTCCATTACACTTTCACCAACTTCGCATTTTCTTTGGTCAAGATGCCAAATTGCCCACTTGGTTATAAAATATTTTTCTGTAATTCTTCCTGACGAGCGGTTGGAAACTGCAGCGACCTCGTTAGGGATATCCGCTTCAACTTGTAGGGGAAAAAAAAGTAAATAAAAATGCTAATGTTCAATAAAATTGAATGTCAAGCAGCATCGTGAATTATTGCAATATTGAGATATACTTGATAGTTAAAGTCGGCTACTTCAGCGGTTTTCAAAGGTTTTGTGGCATCTGATATTTCAATTCCAGTCAGAATTCTAATTTAAAAAACAAACAAACAAACAAACAAACAAAAAAACAACTCTACAATTCCCAAAATGCTTACTGTGAAAAGAAACATCCAGGTGCAATAAATAGCCTTTACCACAAGGGGGCAGTTCCAACCAACTGATTACCCACATAGGAATCAGGCACCGGTTTCTCTATTTGACAGGTGAACCTAATTATTTCAGTTTCCAACTATTTGAGACGTATTGTTTGTCAAAAGTCAACATGGGAAGAAAAAAGAAGCATAAGGGATTAAATGATAAGGGCTTTACAGGATATCTACAATGCTATAAGTCAAAGTAGGCGATGACATGATCTATCTATCGAGGGAAATGACAAGAGCTTGCCTTTACGCTTTTGTGTGGGTTTAGGGCCGGGTTTCACCACAGATTGTGCCAGTTTATAAGGGAGAATTATGATGTTTTCTTTTGTTTATTCACTCAGCCCCTCCCTCAGTTCGTTAGTTGTGATTGCCGTTAACTAAAGAGCACCACTCAAGCCCAGCTAATTTCACCTCTTACTTATCACCCAACTTTTGCTGTCACTCTTCTTCAAGTTCTTCCTCAGTCCGTCAGGAGCACCAATTCACCCTCGCTCCTCTCCCCCACATCGCTGTCTTCCCCTTCACTGTCAGGAGGTCGCTCTCTCTCCCGATCCCGTTTGATGTCCCGGTCCCTGTCCCTGTCCCTGTCCCTGTCCCTGGGCTGGGAGATGGGCGGGGCCTGGCCCTCGGCTCTGCGTTGGGTGGGCGGGACTTGTGGTAGGTAATGCTCGAGCAGCGCGTGGTGAAATGGCATGTTTGCAACAGACACCGAGCCACCGGCGGGGTACTGGCCATCGCTGTGGGAATAGTGGATCTGCTGTGGTTCTGTCTGACTGAAAACACAGAGTAATACATGAACATTGAGAATAAAACAGCTACTGATATTCAGAAAAAAAGAAGAAATACACACTTGCAACACTATCACATAAAGGTACTCAACAACCTGACTGCTCCACTGGACATTTTCAGAAATCCAAATACACTAGATTTGATTTATAGGAGTAAGTGTAGGAATAATTCAGTCTAATAAATCGAACCAATAAATGTGTGTATGTGTGTGAGACTGTGTGGTAGAGAGAGAAAGCTGCTTGCATTGTAAAAAGCGCCTTGAGTGGTGACTGGACTAGAAAAGTGTTGTAGGTGTGTTTCTATTTCTCTTGAAATTGGAGAGCAGAATAGAAAATACACCTCACAGGAAAAAAAAAAAAAAAAAGCTTTCACACTCTTTTGGTTTTTCTTGCAATGGAAAAAAATGAATATTTCACAGAACTGCAATGGAAATACCATTAACACTATTAAAAAAAAAGAACTGACTTCCTCGGGCACAATGTAGCAGACACAGCAGGATGAGGTACTGGACTGCAGAACTCATCCAGAGTTACACAAGTCATCCTAAAGTTTTGAATGCACTGCTCCTTTAGTCATCGTACAGTAACACACACACACAGACACACAAAAGTCGTTGTGACATTCTGATACTAATATGGTGAGACAAACAAACCAAAAAGACTGAAACGAAACAGAATTCGAAACAAAACACCGTGAGCACTTCTAAAATCCATCTGTCGCAGCTCAACATTTGTGACTGTCCTCATGTGTCCCCGCTGTTGTCTTCAGGGACAGACTTGTCATGTGTGATTTGAAAACATGTAATTTTCTACCTGTGCATGTAGGTCACTCTTTGCTCCTGTCTGCGGCTCTTCATCATGGCTTTGTATTCGCCCACCCTCAGCCGGCGTCCCTCCACGATGCAGGTGCGTTTTGGCCGAGGTTTGTATTTGTAGTCAGGGTAGCGCTCCAGGTGCTGCCTGCTCAGCCTCGCCTGCTCTTCGTAGTAAGGCTGCTTCTCCTGGTTGGACATAGCCTTCCACCTGGAGCCTGCAGCCGCACGAAAGAGCAGAGTTCATTCCCTCCATAACGGAAGTCAGAGGGATTTTGTTTCCAAGCATGCTTATTTTGGCCTGAGCCTTGCTCATTCACAGATCCAGTGAAAAAAGCAGAATTAATTATGAGGTAAAAGTATTGATAATGAATGCACTGAACTGGCTAAGGATGAGATTTAGTTCCTGTAATGTCAACTTCTTATTTACCTTTATAGTTTTATTAGGGTTGGTAGAATACCTGCTAAACATTGTGAATTAATTGAAGTGAATCATTACTGAATTTTAATGATTGCTACACATAATTTATTCATTTGGCATCCTCCTAATCTGAGCAATTTGACATTTGGCCTTGAAAAATTGATCAAACCACAAACCATGCTTCCATTAATACAAAAGTTCAGATCATCTGCTAAATGTCATGTTTTTATCAATTTCCAGCTCTTCTACTGTTTGACTTAAATAGAAATGGAAAACAAGTGTCAATCATGTTCTCCCTCTTCAGCTTGTCTTCTTCTTTGTCAGCTTTTGGAGGTTTATCTTTCACATTTCCAGGCTACACATGGACGCTGTGGATCTTTTTAAACTAGCACAGATGACAAACATTCACAAAATGGCCACAAGCAGATACAAAACCCCTAAAGTGACCTTCAAACGGTTTTAAAATAAGCTATCTGAAAGCTCAAGGTGTCCTGGAAAGCCTACACCTGTCTGTAGATACCTTTTCTTTCTCAGACACTGGAAAAGCTACAAAAGCTAAAAAAAAAAGTGAGATACAATGTGAGACGGGATTTAAAACCCACCCACGAGTCTAACTGAAACAGAAGTGGATCAGAAAATTAGTTCAAGAGTTTTGTTGTCAATCGACTTGCTAGAGAACATAAAAAAACGCTGAAAAGCTGGACACGTGCATTCAAAAGTTTAGAGAAGGTCAAAGACGCCTATAAAGGTTATAGTGCATTTTGAAGTTTCATCCCAACGCTGAAAATCCCAACTTTTCATGAATAGTGCATGAATGCTTGTGTGTAATAAGAGAAGCAGCGAGCGAGTGAAGAGAGAGAAAAAGCCAAGCACTTCTGGCCTCACCAAGGATCTTGCTGATGGATGAATTGTGCATGTCGGGGTAAGCCTGCAGGATCCTCCTGCGCTCATCCTTGGCCCATACCATGAAGGCATTCATTGGTCTCTTTATATGGCCAGAAGAGGAAGTGGGCCGGGCCTCGGCGTAGCTGCCAGGGACTGAGACAGGCAGGGGACCTACAGGAGTCAAGGTTAAGGCTGTGCTTGGAATGCTTTTGTCATTTCAGTCACTTCCTCCTTTTTTTTTTAAATGATCATTTCATTTTCTTATAATCCTAAAACTGTATTTCAAACTCTTTATTATTTACTAATTAAATAGAATTTTGCTTTATGCACAAACATTAGCTGTTAAACCCTACTATCACATATCACATCTTTGTTTACCATCCTGAAGCTACTGAATTTTAATGCAGTTAAATGCGAAGGCAGTTTGTTTTTTTATATTTAAATGCTAATGGGATATTAGGAGGAGGTAATAGTAAGAGTATGTAAGTATGAAATTGGTTCTTCTGGAGACTCGCACCTTCAGAGTCACTGCTGAGGTGTTCCTCGGTGGATTGCAGGCCGTGTCTCTCTTCACCCCTCTCACAGTTAGAAATTCTCTCAGTGCAGGGAGAACCTTTATACTCCTGCAGACAGAAAGGAGACACAGATGCGTGAAGTCAGACATGTTATTAAGTCAGACAAGTGTTTACACTCCAGCACAGAGTCTATTTGAATCTGGACTGCAGTAAAACGATGATCCAGTGCTGAGCAGGTGTGATGTTGGCATGCAGGGTGCTATTTAAGGTAAGGACTCGGTATGCTCGCAATATCAGCCGCTGTTTAACTTTAATGTTGTAAATGCAAAGATGGTCATTTAAAACACTACGGAGGAGAAAGAATGGTTTATACTGTTGGGGCGAGAGGAGAAAGGGTGAAGGAGACAAGGCCGAGATGAGAATGTAGCAACTGTGAATTTGCAAAAATGACCAAACCATTGGTGCATTATCAGTTATCTGTTGTGGTTCTGTAAAACATCAACACAGGGGAGAGGAGTGTAATACCAAAACAGGTCAGTCAACACGAGGGCTGTTAATGCAGCACCACAGCGAAATGGAGCAGGATAATAGACAAGGAGGAAGAGAGCGACCAAGTACAGTATTACTGTGGACAAAGAGGGAAGGCAGGTGGCTCTGTCAATGCCACACTGGGGCCTTTGTGGGACTAGGAGGCTGTAACAGCTGCTGCTCAGGACGAGGCCAGAGGCAGAGACCAGACCTCTGGTCCCCTCAAAGAACGGAGGCCAATATTAGCACAGTGGTCAATTTTTGCATAAATCAAAACAAAATAAACAATATTACATAATAATAATATTACATTTATATATATATATACTAAGTTTTTCCGAAAATAAATCATCTGGTCTATGCCAGGTCTTAAATTGGAGATTGTGAACATCAACACAAAGTACATTACACCGCCATTATTTGTTCAGCTAAGACTAAGATAAAATGTAGAGGCAGTGTGTGGAAAAAAAACCCAACTAATTACACAGCATGACTCCAGAGCTTGGCTCGTGTATAACATTATCAGTCTCTTACATTGTTCTGCCTCACAGCCTTAGACCGAACCATTGCTGCATGTCACTGGGCTTTGTGAACACTCATTATGCCCACCTATGTTATAGATTTTCTACATCTGGGTCATTGTCTCGTTGCACAGCAGAATTTTGAGCACGATTTAGTTGTTGGATGGATGGCATCACTTTGGTTCTCGAACACTTTACATGGAGTTCATGATCAGCGCATGTGTTCGTTTCCTGTGGCTGTGAAACAAACGAGACCAAATCATTACCTCCACCACTGCTTTTAGAAGTACGGTTATGGTCAAACGTTTGGTCTTGTTTGTCCAAAATAACTATTTTTCAAATTCTCCCACGTATTTAACATCATCAAGCAGGAGCACCGCAGGGGACTGGACTCTCATCACTCCTCTGTACTCTGCACACCTCAGAGTCAGAGTCCTCTCATCTGCAGAAATACTCAGATTACTCTGCAGCTGTGGGGTGCATCAGTGATGGTCAAGAGACTGAGAACAGAGAACTGGTGGACCAGTTTGTGACATGGTGCGGAGACAATCATCTCATCTTGAATGTGAACAAATCAAAGGAGATGGTTGTGGATTTTAGGAGAACCAGGTTTATGTCAAACAGTATTTCCATCATGGGAGAAGAAGTGGAGGTGGTGGAGGAGT
>JBAMYA010000020.1:11605146-11627294 GCA_037176975.1 Arrhamphus sclerolepis | reverse complement strand
TCTTCAGAGAAGTCACACACAGCAAACACACCCACACACATGCACACACACACACACACACACACACACACACACATATAAAAAACTTCATGTCACATTGAAAAAGTGTTACGTAGTTGTGTGTGCATGTATACATCCAAACCCTGCTATGAATAGTTACACAATTCTGACAACGTAAACAAGTTGGGATGCATCTGAACATACATTTAAATCACATCTCGTAAGTACCTTTCGTAAATAAAAGTAACGGGATCATTCTAAGTAGAGGATGCTTTTGTTTTCACCTGCCCCCGTTCCCGGCATGGCTAATAAATGACGTGTAATAATCTGTACTCTCAGATAAAGTCTCCAAAAGATATTGTCTCGCTCGCAGTCAAATGCAAATTATATAAAATGTACGCTGGTAAAATTAAATGTTTCAGTTTTTTTTCCTTTGTCCTGCTCACTAAAGGCCAGTGAATACAATGTCCCATATGTAAAGTCCTCTAGAAACTACTAACTACATAAGCACGTGTGCAGCACAGCACTACTGTAGTACTGTGTGCTTGTCTATATGTGTCCCTGTGATGACACTGGCAACCTGTCTTTTGCCCAAAGTGGGATTGGATATGCTCTGTCCCCATGTAGTCCACTATTCCTACTATCAACACAAAACCCGCCAGAGTATGTTTGGATTCCTGTCCTGGTCTTCTCTTGCTACAACTGCGCATCATTTTACAGCGCTCTGCTGTGGCATTATGGCACGATGTCAACAATGATGAAACCGGCCAGTGGACGTCACGGCAGAGGTAAGTAAGACACGAGAGAAAGTAATGACAGAAGAGTAAGAGTTTACAAGACTAAATGTTGGACAGCGGCATGGAAGCAGTTCAACAGAGAAAGCCAAAGATTTATGTTCCTTTATGCTGCTTTAAGGCTAAATATCTCCTTGAAGACCAGACTGGAAGATTGTACTGAACATTGCTGTTTCTACATGAACAACTATAAATGACCACTGGAGGACAGAGACGGACAGTAGGGAAGAGGATTAGACAGTACTAGTGTTGGGGGTTTTCCCCGACATAGCAACTGAAAACATCATGGATTCTGATGTAAATAACTTAATTCTAAATGTCACTAAACATCAACATTCCCACTGAGTTACATTGTAATGTTTAGATTTTTACTGTCATTGTAGCTCAGTTGCATGTTTGTGTCTCATGCTCCAAAAGACATGAGCCCTCAACTGAGCCCTCTTGTTCACTGGCACCTAAAACTATTTTGGGCTTTGACTTTTGTTATTTCACTGACATTGAGCTCCAAAGCACAGTTCACTTCAAATTTTGACGTTTTAGAAACAGATTCCATATTTTGCATAAGTCACCGTGTCCCAAACGTTTTCTCTCTGCTGCCAAGCTGACTCACTTGGTTTGCAGGGGATCGGCTGCAGTGGCAACGTCATTGGGGGCTCAGAGGTGACTGGGAGGGACTGCGTGTTGGGATGGAAAGCTGGGATCATCACATACGGCATATTCACCTGTGAACCAGGACAAACAAAGTTCAAGATCTATCTATATATGTGTGTGTCTATAAATATATATATATATATATATATATTTATATATATTTTTTTTAATATATGTATATAGACATGTATAAATATCAGTGATTTTAGCACAAAAAGCAAAATTTGAAATTTTACAATAAAATGTTTTACAAAAGAATTTTAAGAAAGATTTTCAAGATAAAAAAAGGTCATGCAATTTCAAATTCCATGATCTTTTTTTTTTATTTGAAAGAATATCGCAAAATCCTTCATTTTACAACAAAGTTTGCTTTTTTCATGATAAAGGTTATCTTCTTTTTTCTTTGCGTATCCAAGAAAAAAATTAGATTTCAGCAAAACAAGCTTCAGTTTTTTATGATTAAAGTAGCAAATTTTGTGAAATTTCATAACTAAGCTTTTCACTTTTTTGTTGTTGTTGTTTTGTTTTGTTTTACCCCCGGAGTCCAGGAACTAGAGGCAAATGTATCATGACATCAACCAATAAAGGCCCTTTAATGGTCACCATGGTAACAGTGTGGCCCAGGATGAAAGCCTCATGTGTGTTTCGTATAGATGGTTGCATGTTAACGCTGCTCTCTGGGATATTTGTGAGAAGTCTTGAGAGGAGCTGACCTGGATCTGCTGCTGGAGGAGGTTGATCTTGTGCTGCTGCTGGATCAGCTGCTGCTGTTGTTTGGCAATCTGAGGCACAAAGCAAATTTATTAGTTAGTATCAGTGCAAAATAAGGTACAAGTAGAAATAATGTGTTTTGTGCTCGTGTCCTATTGTCTGCAAAAATTAGATCTCAAAATACCATCTAATTTGCCTGGTATGCAGATGCAGTCAAAAGCACAAACACCAGTATGCAGAGTTTTTTGTTTTTTTACCCTTCTGTTTAGCCACGAAAGGCTCATTATAAGTTCCATCGAGATAATAGACAGTGCAGATACAAAAATTTGTTTTGGAGTGTCTCTGCGTTTGCATGCCCCAATATGCGAATGCATGAATAGATTCATTGTGATACCTGTTCCTGTTGTTGTCGAGCCAGCTCCATCTGCTGCTGCTGTTTCTCCAGCAGCAGGGCAGCCATGTTCCTCTGCTCTGAGTGGGCTCCCAGCAGCTGCTCTCTCAGGCCGCTTAACTGGTTTATCATCATCAGCAACTGGAGCTCCTTCTCTGCCAGAGACTCGGGAGTACCTGGAAGGTGTCAGCAAAAATCACTGAGGACAGCTTTAATAGCTCATGACTTTTTTGTTTTTATAAATAAATAACGTTTACCCTTTAGCTTCTTTTGAGGAATTGTGCCAATTATCTTGTTAATACTGCTGCAGTATTTGAATTTCCCTTCTGGGATCAATAAATTATTTTTGAATTGAGCTGAATTAATGTAGACAAAAAAAACCTACCAAACCTTTCTGATTTCTGCAAAAAAAATGAACTGCCATTATTTAAAATGTTTATTCATAAGGCAGTTTGATAATATAAGAAGAAATCTTTGTTCTGTAAAAGCAACTCAGTGTGAAACGTTATGATTTGACATGAAACTTTCTCATTTTAGCAACTAAAATTTCTATAATGGAGTCGAAATGAGGCGGTTTTCTTGACGTGTCATTGTAACAATTTTCAATAGTAGTAAAATGCCCCAAAAAACTGTTATAATATAAATCTTTTTTTTTCTTCAGAGAACATGAGGGATTCTGGGTAACTCAGATATCCTGATTGTTGTTGTTACTTGCTGTTAATCATATACCCTATTTCACCTTCTGCTGTCTCTACAGATGTGTGTTTTTGTTTCTTAGTGCTTCACATTGATTTTAGCGGCCAGAGACAATGAAAATAAGGATTTAAATGCCTAAATTGTCCAACAGTGGACCAAGCAATTGCATTCATCCTTTAAAAACAGTAACATATTAGAACAAGTATAATCCTTTTTAACAAGGAAAAAAAGATGAACGCAACATTAACACTTCACAATTTCATAATAATAATAATAAAAAAGGACTAAAGTTGGTGATGTCTTTTAGCTGACCTTTAAGTTGTCCTGCCCCCACTGTGTTTTTATCCAGAAGTTTTTCCTTCCAGTCGGTATTCAGCAGCTTCTCAATGGTTGGCATCACTGTTCACGGGACACAACAGGTACTCAGCACAACTTCCACACTTGATGGTATGAAATGCATCTAACACCACAGTAGACGTCTTTCAAGAGTCTCCATTCTGTCTTTCTGGTGGCGGTGACTGAAGAAGACATTTAAAGTGTTTGAAGGGCAGAGGTTGTTTTTGCATCAGGGAGAAGTTTTGACTGTTTGAGAGGATCAATATTTGGACGGACAACAAGCCGAGGTCAGCAAGTGGAGAGGATTTGAGAAAAAAATTCAGATGAGCGGTTCAGGCTTGTGAAAGACTTGAGGGCAGGGAGAGCCTGAGCAGCCTTTCAACAAAATCACAGATTAAAAAAAAAAAAAAGAAAGAAAAAAAAGAAAGGCACTCTCTGTCCCCTGGAGGCTAAACAACACCCTCACTTTGTTTGACAAATGTTATCTCTGCATAAAGACTCGCCAGTAAACTTTTTCTTTACGCTGAAAAGCAGCGGGACGTACTGCACTTGAACAGTTACAGGGCAATAAATAAATCCATCCTGAACATCCATCTCCTTCTGATGCAACTGCTTTTTCTAATAAATGACTCTGAGGACGTCTGAACAAGTGCACTATTATCAGCGTACTTTAACAAACGATGCCTCGCCCTTAAGTCTGAACAGTTCAGCTTTAAATTACTTCGCTGCGTCAGACGTCTGATACGCCTGATACGTCATAACAGCTTCTTTTCAAGCATAGACTACTCTAAGACAGGTTATGCATTTAGTTTGTCATCTGATTCCTTCAGTAGAAATTCTCATTTAAACTTTATGGCAATTTATCCAATTTATTTATCCACCCACAGTCTTTAAAACGCCGTTAAGTAGCACAAAGGAACTTCCATATCTTTGAAGTCATACACAGTTAGTCACTTTGGTTTTTTTATTTATTTATTTGTATGTTTTAAATCAAATTTGAAGGACTAATTGATTATTTTAAATAAAGAAATGAATTAGTTGGTCCCTGAGTGGATCTCAAAGTTGAAGGAATACACACTGATAGCTGTCAAATGAAAAACTTCTCTGGGTTGTTTAAAATTATATTATTAGCGTCCTCATAACTTTAAATCATAAAAACAATGTTTAAGTAAGTGTTGTGGACATTTTCTGGTGAAAGTATCGCTGCCTGGGCGAGTCCCGACTCTACAGAAAGAAGCAGGTGAGAGTCCATGCTACGAGTAAAGACAGACCTTCCTTGAAGTTGGATTGTTCTTCTGGTCGATCATCAACCCTGACCTCTTTCAGTCCCATGAGGCTTTGCCTGGGAGGCAGCTCCTTACCTGGAGAGCCCTCCTGTAAGCACAGAGAATCAGGACAGCGTAAGGGAGAGCAGTCTCCACTTTGGCACGCTAAAGAGGAACACAGCTAATAACGGCAAAAACGCTTCATCATGCCTTTCTTAACCATCCTTACTGAAGGGGAGCACGACAGAGGTGGGGTCAGTTGGCGAACTTCAAGCAGCTGATTTCCAGACCAGTCATGCAAAGGCGATGTCTTGGGACGCTCAGAACTGGGAGTGACTTCGCCACTCTCCTCCTGTTCTACTTTAACACCAGCATTGGCCATGCTGACATCCCTGCAGGAGAGGTGATGCAGTGCTGGAGGGCTGGGCTCAACCATTCTGTTGACAGACAAACACAGCATATAATACTCTGTGTCAGTTGGGTGTGGTGAGTCTTTATAACCTGCCATGCTGTCTTGACATTTCAAGAACTGGGAGATGATATTAACTGCAGCACAACTGGAAATCCAGTAAACAACTTTTGACTCAAAGTAGCCACCTTTGGTTGCCATAACAGCTGAGCACACTCGTGGGATTCTCTCTACAATGGAAATCAGATATCTGTTAACTGATAACTGTTAAAATTGGGGTTTCCTGAAACTTATGACCAGTGACATGTATATGTATATGAGTAACTGCGTCAGTAGTAACGGGTAGTCAGGTTTTAAGTCGAGTTTTTACACAGTTTCAGTCAGTTACTAAAGTCGATTTTTCAACCTCATCAGCAGCTAGCCTTTATAAGGACAGAGTTAATGTGGCCTTTACTTTTTCACCTTTACTGTGACACAACGATGAGACTCTGTGTAAAAGACGGTTCTGGTTCTCCGTATTATTCTGACAGTTTGCTGTAACTAGATCTTGCAGAGAAGAAGGTGATTTAAATCACTTAGAATATTGAAAATGTCTATGATTTCTGAGCAAGTGGCGTTTCCTTCAGGATGCAGTTCATTAAATCAATTGAAATGTAGCATTGTGGATGAGGGTTACGCCGCGGCTCTTTTAAGTCACAGCAAGGGATACTGTCTGCATGTGTGTCAGTGAATAATAGGAGGTTTCAGACAGACAACGCCTCAGTGAGTGAGAGAGAGGTAGAAAGAGGAAGAAAGGACAGGTTGAGTGAGGGAGGTTTGAACCACAGTGAACTTGAACAAAACCAACTCAGGTTTGTGTGTGTGTGTGTGTGTGTGTGTGTGTGTGTTCCAGCTTTACTGCAGGAGGAAAGAAAAACACAGCAGACAGCAAAACAAAATAAACAGAACACACAAGGGCAAAAAGTGCACATATATATAAAGGGGAAGAAAAAAAGCCATTGTTGGAGCTGGGGAACAAAGGAAACCAGGACAATGGGGGAAAGGCTGACAAAAGCCGCCGGCCGCAGGAAACAGGCCGGATAACAATGCCAGCGGAATGTGCCGACCAACTCGGGAACACAGCAAAAAAATGTTGAGCGCCACCGTTCTGCGGAAAGCATAATAATGATGAGAGCCCTTCCCTGCCCCACTCCCCGCCTACTCTGTTTCTGAACAAAGCCACCTGTCTTCCAGGGTCCAAGGCTCCAAACCTCAGTGCCGTGTATGAATGTGTGTGTGTGTGTGTGCGTGTGCCTCTGTGTGTATGTGTGTAAAGTACAAGTAGAAATGTGATGCAGCCTCTCTGTGGTCGCTGCTGCAAATCTTCTTCACACAGTAGGTGATGAATTCAAACTTGTCTCCGACACCACAGGGACAAGAGCTTTGGCTAAAACAGTTGGACTTAACAACTGGCAAATTCACGCACCATGGATGACTGTATAGTAGTCAAAAAAAAAAACAGTTTGGTAAAAAACAAAAAGACAACTATGGTTTTGCACTGAAGGCAGTCTTGGGCTTAAGCGTTCCTTCTACTTGTGACCCAATAAGCAGTTTTTTACATACACGTCTCACCTGAAGCTCAATAAATCAGTTACGCTCCTTTGGTTGTTCAAGCACAAAGCTGATTGTTCGCATTGTTTGAAAGTTCATTGTTGACATTCCTGTTTGCTAGGTAGTGCTGTTGTTCTTGAGTTAGCTAGAAAATTTCAGTTCTCAGCAGGAGTTATCAACTGTCAATCAATAAAATACATTTTTGTCATACCACCCGCAGGCTAACATATGCTAAACCACAATAACTTCCACAGGGGATTTATATCTTTAATTTTTTTGACAGATGTCTACTTTTCATTGCACTGCTTAGACTAAAGGTCTGTTGACAGCATTAATAGATTTTAGCTGAAAACACTTCCTGATCATCAAGATGAAGTTTGTTTATTAACTTATCTGCCTTGCAGTTTTATTTCAAGGCTGCATTATCAAGGCTGGCTATGGCATTTCTACTCCTCTGTTTCTCTGTCTGCATATTTATTTACATGAGGGTTAATGCTATAATCAGGAAAAACCTTTGATAGTGATATATTAATCTTGCAGCGGATGTGTAGGTGTGAGCGAGAGCGAATGTGTCTTTCACCAGCCCTCTGATCTAGCATTATATCAACACCTTAAACCCCGATTCTGTCAGAAAGGACTGAAATTAACATTTAAGGACAGGACATACAAAGAGACAAGACAGTGAAAGTGTGGCATGTGCAATATAGTGATGCATGTGTGGTGTGTGTACGTGAATGTGCAGTGGATTGTGTTACAATACAAGGTCAAACATACAAACACAAGACAAACAGATGTGTATATAAAGTATGTAGAAGGTAAGAAAATTAGTTAACAAAAAAGCAGAAGAGCACTTTCTGCAGAAGCTATATTTTGTGTTTGTTGTTTAACATTTCAGCATTCATGTCAATGTTAGTCGTTCCAAACCAGTCATAGGTGTGGACAAAATTTACTCCTGCCTCTGACAATAGAGTAATAAGGAGTGCACATAAATGTTACCACACAGAGTGACATTAATGGGATGTTGTATAGCTTGACCCCGTGAACATCACAGTTGACCCAAGTTCAAGTCCTGGGCAGGGACTTCCAGGCACGAAAGCTTATTAATGAGCATGCTCCCAGTTTACGATTGATTGGTCTTCATTAACACGCATATGTTCTTACGATCAAATCTGAGTTTAACACATTGTTGGTGAATCCAGAGGTGATATGTCTGCTTGTTTACTCTTGACACTGGTCAGTACATCAATACAACACTGGGTCTCCACATTCAGTAGTTAGTAGTTGTTTGCGGTCATATTAAAATTTAAATACTCTATAAATCATCAACACACCAGTGAATGCACAGTAGTGTCTTTACTTCACTTCAAATGATTCAAATCATAAAATCATAAAAGATCTAATTTACACAGCTGATAGTGACAAGAAGGCTCTGCGGCACTTTAAACACACGGAAGAGCAGCACTCACGCTCATCTGACGTCACCTGCTCGACTTCTCTTGACTTTAAATCTTGTACCAGAATGTTCAGTCTTCACATTTCTATGTTTTAATATCAATTTCATACGCAGGAAAAGTCTGTTTTGCATGAATCTACTTTCTAATTTTAGTGTCCCATGATCTATTGCTGTTTTAAACACATGTTCTTTTTATCTAATCATAGACATAGTAAATTATAAACAGCCTTAAACCCAGAAGAAACTACAGCACATCATGGATGATACTAGGTTTGAATGGATCATTTTTCTTTGACTAAAAAAAGAATTTATATAAAATATTGTGCTGGGTAAGTGCCTTATAGGTGATAAATATACCATAAATCATCTTGTATGTGAGAATAAATTACCCTATATGTTATATATTCATTTAAAAAAAAGCCTTAGGATTTATGAAATGGGCTTAATGGTAAGCAAAGTAGCTATTGTGTCACCTTATTGCACTTTTCAGTGGTCTATTCCTGTTTTGTTTTTTTAAATAAATTATTTTAAAACAAATTGTGTGACTTTATTATGTTGTTCCTTATTTGTGTGTTTTCCTCATATATAGAAAAATTGAAAGCAAAATGATATATTGTCTCCACTTCACCGATCTGGAAAAACAATGAGATCCGTGAAAATCCTGATATGACGTGAACTTGAAGTATTTCAGCTGCTGCAGCCCTCCCACAATCTGCTTCCTGTTCACTGCTGTAACTGATCATCAAGGTGTCTGACCGCTACTTTCAGGTGTGCAGCTTTTCGTGGACTGTTAAAGGAACAAGGAGAGGCGGGAGACGATGGAGAGTTAAGGATCTGTCAGGCCAACGCTGCAGCAGCCACCGCCGTGCCACTGAGGGGTTGATCGTGTGACAGCAGGGTAGGGTGGGGTGCCTGGTGGGGGGGTGAGGGGTCACAGCAACAACAGCAACATACTGCATTCAGTCTGACACTGCAAGTTATTCCTGGGTCTCCCCTCTGCATTCCACAAGGGCTGAACTGTAGAGCTGCCACAGGTGGTTTTCACACGCTTCTGTACAGGCTGTGTGTGTGTGTGTGTGTGTCACCCAGTGCAGAGGTATGTACAGACCTCAGTCACCCACAGCACTGTTGACAGCGAGGAATGCATATCATCAAGGTGCACGATTTTGTTGTTGTGTGTGTGTTTTGTTTTTTTACAAGCACATAGTTTCTTGTTTGTTTAGTTTTGCTTTCCTAGAACAACGCCATGAACATGTCACCAAGAACAAAGCAAACCAGTCAAGGCTATTGCTTCCCAACACGAGTTAACTCGTGGGGTTAAACACGCACTCGGCCTATCTGGAGCTGACTGCACCCATGTGGACGCTGACCTTGTGTACGCATGGTCTTCAAGTGTGTGTTGCATGGCTGGAATAGCGTTGCCTCCTCACAAGGTTATTCGATTGTAGCTCATTTTCAGACCACCTACTGGGATGTTTGGCTTTTATAAAGGTATCATAGCACGCTGTTCAGGAGTCACAATAAAACAGGCCTCAGAGCAGCTGTTCAGCCAGACAAAACGGAAAGGAAGTGACCAAAGACTTCTCTTACGCCACTTCCTCTTTCAAACAATTTCATCTTAAAATATAAAACTGTAAATATCGTTACGCCTGGCATTCACACTACTCTGGTGAATTCAACATTTTTTCTAAGATAATTGTATAGTCAAGTCAAATGTGGATGGGAAAAGCCTTCAAACTGATGCTGAAGTTGCACCAGTTTGTGTCAGCATCATTTTCTGATGGCGTGGCAGTTAGCACAGATCACGTCACGGCAGGAAGGTTCCCATGTGTGGAGCCTTTTTGTGTGGAGTTCACATGTTCTTTCTCTGTCCTGGTTTTCAGTAGCAACTTCAACTTCCAACCAGAGTCCAAAAACAGACAGACTGGATTTATTAAGCTTGAACTGTACATGTGAGTAAGTGCGAGCATGCATGGCTGACTGCGTGTGTGTGGCCCTGTAATGGACGTGGTGTAACTCCCATTGGAGGGTTGGATGAAATGAATCGCTGTTTACTTGCAGGCTCTATAGGGTGTTTCTAGTTTGTTTGTTTGTTTTTGCTGCCTTTTAGTGATTCATTTCTTAATCTATGTATTTATTTTCCTATTTGTTTTCCTTCTTGTCTTGCAGAAACCACATATAGGTGACCTGGCCTTTTAAAAGTAATCCTTGGCTCACCAACCACCAACCATTAAAGTAGGTGCTGCAGCACGAGCCTTGTACTATTTCCTGGTGTGAGCTGAGTACTACTGTCACAGCAGACAGTGAAAGGTTGAAGGATGACAGCGGATAAAAGGAACATGCCTCCGCCCTCAGATAAAAATTCGCTCTCTGTTTTGAGCACTGGCAACACTGAAAGATTACACTTCCCACAACACAAGTATCACTTCACACAAAATCTTCAGTTATCTAACAAGTAATAACATGTAAAGCCTAACATTTACCCCCCGGGGAATTGGCCATGCAAATCACTACTGTTGTGCTCTGTTTCTTTTCTTTTCATCTTTTGTTTCCTTACTCTTTCTCTCACAAAATTGTTTTTCCTTTGCCTTCCACCACCACTTCCCCCCCTTCTGAGAAAGCGCTGCCTTTTGGTTTTATATCACCCGTGCTGCTTTCAAACTAGTACCTAAGACAGATTAGCAGAAAGCACAATGGAGAGAAAGAGAGTGCCAGAAGCTATTTTCAACAGTTGGGAGCAGCAAGATAAAGTGTTAGACATCTAAAAAGACTTATTTGGTGATACACAAATAAAGAAGTTTGCATTGTAAACCCTGAGATGGACAGCTGTAATGGCAGAAGGCGTACTGCAGGAATGCATCAAACACAAAAAGCACAACAGTCAACACACAATAATGCATCCATATAAAAAGATGATCCTGATCTTTGCAAATGTCCACATGGGCTTTCATCATACAAGTAGCATTCTCATAACATTGTTCATTTGTAAACAACATTACGTGACAGGAGTTCTCACAGTAAGTTTCCAAAGTGCTGCACACTCATGTTAAGACAAGTTTGAACCAATGTATAAACAAATGTTTTGGGAAATGTTCTACAGTTAGCAGTATTTGCTTAGGGATGATAAAACAATCCAGCAGCAGCTAGAGCCAGTCTTCCCACAGGGCCTGGCTCAGGCTTATCACTACCTGTGCTCCCAGTGAACTAAAATGTCATTCAACAAACCACATCTCAAATATATAAACCTTTAAAGCTGCCCACGCAAGACTAATCTGGTTTCCTTAAATATGCATCTCTTCTTTGGATTGAAAAGGAATAAAATCTTGGAGTTTGTTATTTTTTTTTACCTACTTTGTTTTAGTTCACTGATTAAAGATCAGAGTTTAAAAATTAAGCTTGAGTGACTATGAAATTCAACTTATGTGATAAAATTACATTTCTGCATTTCAAAACATGCAGCTGACTTTCTGCTTTCTACTTGTCTGAACTGACCTGAAGTGGCTGAGTGGATATGAGGAAATCCAAAGGTGCTCCCTGACTGGAACAGAGCTGTTGACATCAGCCATCTGTAATGTCTGATATTTCTACTCCTCTGTTACCTCTGACCCTCCCACCAACCCACCCCTAACCCCATCTCTCCTCTCAAGAGGGAAAGTACAAAGAGTCTCTTCAAGTCCCACCATATAGCCTCATTTGCATAATTAGCATGCTGTTGCAGGTAACCCTCACTGCGGCGTAGGTGTGCATGATAAAAATCATTCAACCTGCAGGTGTGATTGTGGAGTGATAAGAGCATTCATCAGCTTCAGACACTTTCTAACAAAGTCGGCTTTATCCTCTACCATGATTTCCTGGACTGTAACTGCAGCATGGGCCAGCATTGTTAAAAATAATATGAGTGGGGCATTGTAGAGTTAGGGAAATAAAATATCAAAGACGGAAACTGGGAAGCTAAGTTCTTAGGTTAAGTATCTCTTTTCCAATTAAATCCTAATTTTGTCATTACTGAAGGAAAGATGGAAAAAAATCTGAAAAACTGATTACATTCCTGTAACTGCTTAAAATAATCAGTTACAGCAATGAACTGATCCTTGATATTTTTAGCTTGTACAGTGACTAAAAGGTCAGGTCACCCTGTAAATATAACTGTATTAACGTTAATATTAGGTTGCTGCTAATGATAAAATGCACTTAACTCGTCCTTTTTTTCTTAATTTAGTTTTACAATTTCTTTGGGTAAATAATTAAAGGATAGACCGTTGTCATATTAAGCTGGCTAACTGAATTTACTGAAAAACACTCCATCCGTCCCTCACAAAGTCTCTCAGTTACTAAATCTTTTCATTTGGGATGGAGGAGAATCAATTCTTTGTCATGTTAGCACTGAAATACATTTTTATTTGAAATGAGAACATAAAAACTTTATTTATTAATCACATTAATCAACTGGCGTAAGTTAATTCAGTTCAATGCAATTTTTTTTTTTAATCTGTGAGAGTCTGAGGCAATGCAAAACATTATAAAACAAAAATATGAAAAATATATTGAAAGATTTCAAGGTTGTGTTACAGTTTATTTACAGTTGTTGTTTAGTTACAGTTGTTTAACTTTAGCTAAACAACTGGCTTAATCTCCTATATAATATATAATCATTTTATTTATTTTATAATATAATTTTTGCTGGAGAAAAACTAAAAAAAAGTTTCCAAAAGTTGAAACACTTTAACACATATCAAGAATGTGCATGTTTTTGCTCCCTTAACGCCTCCCCCAGCTGTCACTCAGCTGTCTCTGTATATGGCTAACTGGTTAAGTCATACAGGAGATCAACAAAACAAAAAAACGTTTGTGAGGAAGGCGCATGGAACGCATGGGTTTATTACTGTACTGCGTGCTTGAGCGCGTAACTATTGTGAGTCGATACAGAAAATAAGGCGTTATTTATTGATTAGCTGCTCTATTCAACAAGATGAAATGCGAGTCGTGTAAACACAGCGCTTGAACACACAGTCAAGCACGAGGGACCAAATTCTAGCGGTGTGTTTGCAAACAGTACCAGAACATTGTGGCTCTGCATGCGTTTAAAGCCTTCTTTAGTTTTTAGTTGTTTTTTTCTTCTTTAATATTAGAAGGTCAGTAGGACAACAAAAGCATGTGCACCACTCACAGCAAACAGGCGGTCACAGCAGCACACACTCACAAACCCTTCAAGAAAGCTTCTCATTAGAGAATACGCTCTTAGGACTGGAGACACAAAAGCCCTCCTTCCCCTCTCCAGTCATTCCCCTCTCTTCCTCTGTTCTCTTGGCCTTTTGATCTCAAGGGTACTGAACACTAGTGCACAGTCCAAAGAATAAGCTCATCAGTAACACACATGCAATAGTTTTCTCAATGTTTGTGTATTTTGAATGTTTTTGTGTCTGTGTGTTCTTGGGGAGTGAACACAGAACGCTACAAGCCCCGATAAGGTGCTGCTGTTGTGTGATCGCTGAGCAGTTCATCACACAAAGAGCAGTGTTGCGAACTCAACGCTGCCAGTGACTGACAGAGACATCACAAAGACTGAATTTTGCTCCCCTTTCCCTCTTGGAGATCAGGGGCTGCCCCTCAGAGGCTCATTCACTCTGCACACACACACACACAGTTCCAGCACAACTTTATCTCCTTCATCTAGTTCATATTTTACCTACTGGTGCAGTAAACATGAAATAAATTCCAGAAAGAGGAAGCAGTTACTTAAAGAAATGTCATGTAGAGGAGATACACTGCCCGTCCAAAAAAAGTCCCCACCTGGATTTAACTAAGCCAATAAATAACAGTCTCCCATTGGATAATTACATGATGATGATGTTTCATTTAACCCTACCTGATGCAGTGAGTAGCTTCTCATTTTTTTTAAAAATATGGTCGTGATCAGCGATCACTTAAAGGTTTGATGAAATCAAACTGTAAAACAACAGCAAAACTCACAGCTATGTTTTACAGTGAAAGTAAGAACATTTCCACAAAACATGAAGGAAACTCAAAGGATTGGGACTAAACAGCTGTGCAGCCTTAAGAGAACCATTTCAAGGAGATTAATTAGAAAAAAAAGGCTTCAATTTGCTAGAGAGCATAAAGATTGGACTCTGGAGTAATGGAAGAAGGTCATGTGGTCTGATGAGTCCAGGTTTACTCTGTTCCAGAGTGATGGAGAATCAGAGGATGAAGTGATGCTCCCATCATGCCTAGTGTCTAATGTGCAAGTCTGGGGGGGAAGTCTATGATCTGGGGTTGCTGCAGCTAGTCAGGTCTAGGTTCAGGTCTGGGTTCAGGTCTAGGTTCAGCAACATTATGAGGGCAGCTGACTACCTGAACATACTGAATGACCAGGTTATTCCATCAGTGGATTTTTTTTCTTCCCTGATGGCACGGAGGTATTCTGCACAGGCAGAGTCCAGACCTGAACCGCTCTCAGAATCTTTCCAGGTCTGAAGGAAGAGCTAGAGAAGATGTGGGGTGCCAGTAATGATCAGGCTCCCAAGCTGAGTGGATGGCTCCAGCAGGTACCAGGAACAACACCTGAGATCTGCATCCAGAAGAACGCGACACTGGAAACAGCTAAGATCCTGCAGGACTCTCAGACTCCCAGGACCCGAGCTTGAAGGACACACAACATTTATGGCAGTGGGCTTACCATCATCTATCATCATCATCCGCTAAACTCAGTTTGCATTTCTTTGTTATTTGAAGTCTGAGGAGTTCTGACTTTGATCTTTACAGCTCTCTCACTCATGAAGAGTTTATCTCTTAGAAACGATAAATATCTCTTAAAGCAACCTAACTACTCAGCACAACAGCTAAAATGTCTGAAGGCTTGATTTCACAACAGTAAAAAGTAAAAAAAAAATAAAAAATCTAAACAATAACTTGGGAATCTCTAACTCTCACCCAGATTCATAAGCTTACAATGTACTCCTGTAAGTTATGATATCTGAGACCTCAGATCTCAAAGCACTAAAAACATCTGCCTTTAAAATTCAAACACTAAATCTCATGTTGAGTTCAAATAAATATTTCATCTTTGACATTGTGTTTTACGAGTGCTGTTCATCTTTTAACTGTTAACTTGCAGATTAGAAATTTGGAGACACTTGCAGGCGTCTGTACGAGATGAGCACAATTTTCACAGGAGCTCTGTCAGATGAAGTGCGATGTGCAAAAGGCTTTTGGAAGCAAGAAGCAGGGAGAGAGAGATGCGGATGTTCAACAGGTAAATGGCTGAAGGTAAGTGCAGCGCCTCCAAATACCGGCTGCCTTAATGGAGAGCTCTCAAGCTTGAGGCTGCGTGAAATTTTCAGTTGTTTGTGTTTCATTTTCAGCAACTCAAAACAGACCAAACAGTAACAACAAAAACCACATAAAAAAGAAAGAAAGAAGAAGAAGGAGCAACAAAAGTAATTTTTAAAGGCAGCAAAACTAACCTTACACTGAAAAAGAAATCTGTGGCTCAACAGAAAAATAATCTATACATCGGTAGCCGATACCAAATTTATGTTTTACAAGTAAAAGGTTTTCTTTTTAATGTTCCATTTTCTTAACATACATTTGTTTATTTAATATGACTTTTTTTTTGAGTGCATTAATACAAAAATAGCATAATGTGTCATGTGTTAACTGCAGCAGAAGACCACTCACTTTACACTGATAAACCACCGTACTGTGTTTTTGGTACTTTACATCACGTACACAGACCCGATCCGGAGCAACAATTGTGGGAGTGTGTGTGTGTGTGTGTGTGTGTGTGTGGAGGGGGGGTGGCGCTGTAGTATGTCCTGGTCTAGGGGCAGGGTACTTTTCCCCATGTCTTTATACATGAGGCAACGTGAAAACAGGGATAAATAAACAAATAAAAGCTAGAATGTATAATTATTACTGTAATCACTGTTTAACATTTGGTGTTATTGAGTGTTACTGTTTCCAGTTAATTGTTTAAATGGTTTGCTCTCTGCATCTCTGCTCGAGGTCGGCTGGTATTGGCTTTTTAGCTTTACTGAGCAACCCATCTGTGATACTGATACTTTTGCCCGACAGGCTGGGCCGAGCTTTGTTTTTCAATCTCCAAATTTTTATATTAACATTTTTTTTTTAATTAATGCCTTTAGCAGTAAAGTGTAAATAACAACATTAAACTTTTGTGCATATAGAAAATATATAAAGCATTCAAACATTAACTTTCACCATCAGTAATTGTGGAGCAGTATTTAATTACTTGCTCTTCATGGATCCACCAGCTCTTTCATTCTGTTCTGTCATTTTATGGCGTCAAGTAGACTTTTTAGAGATTTTAATGTACTCTGTTGCACACATTTTTCAAAAAAATAAAAAGCTTTCAAGTATTCTATTCCAATTTGTTATTACATTTAACTTTTACTCTTGCTTTTAATACTCAAGTAATTTATCTATACTAAGGACATCAGTTGTCATTGTCATTTCTCGTCCTGCTTTAGACTTGTTTTCACTGACATCAGTCTTCCCCGTGTTGCATCCTCTATGAAAATGTTCCATCAGGAAGAAACTGCAGTTAAAGCACAATAAGTCTTTGATTTCATTTTGCATTCTGTTCAGGTTATTGCAGGCATAAACAAAGTAGGATAACTTCAAACGAATTATAGGGGACTGGACAACAGAAAGATGTTCAAAAGTACATGTCAAACAAATATGTCTTCTGCATTTAAATCCTGCCCGGCATCTTCATAAGCCCACATCTCTTTTTCTGTCTGACCTCTTTCTCCCGTTTCTTTCTCAAAAGCTCTCCAAATAAGACGTATAAAGGGGATGATGACACAACTGTGCCCTCCACAAAGACACTGAGGAGGAAGAAAAGAGAGGAGAAGAGGACTCTAGCTTTGGTCTTCAGCCCCTTTATTCCTCTGCTTTCAGAAGCACAGGTTAAAAAGCAGTCATTTCTTCTTTTCATACCTCCCTTCTTTCATCCCTCTCTTTCTTTCTCCCTCTTGCGCTCTGTGAAACAGGTCGTCTATTGTGGCAGCTAGCGAAAGGCTACTGTGGCATTTATCAGGGAGGAGGAGGAGGAGGAGTGGAGGAGAATTGGGAGAGAAGACAAAACACACTCCCAATAAAGAGACAGAACAAGAGAAGGGGAAGAAAAGATGTGTATGAAGGCCACTCTTTTCTTCTTCTTTCTTCACAAAGTCCCCCCCATCCTTTCCATCCTCTCTCCCTGTCCACCCCCTGCTCCTTCAGGCTAGCTCAGACAAAGGAGGCCTGACTTGCACAATGTGCTCCCTCCTTTAGCCCAGCACACTTTATATCCTCATTCCATTTATTGCTGCTTCTTGAGAGCACCCACATGTGCATTACGTATGTGTTTGTGTGTGTGTGTGTGTGTGTGTGTTGTCAGGAGTTTGTAGTGTAGTGGTGCTGGCGGGGGCTGGGGAGTATGTTTGCTGAGGGTCTTATAGACCAAGGGGCCAAGGCTCTAAGATGTTACTATGGAAACCCCTTTGAGCATAAAGAGAACAACAGGTGATTTTGCTGTGGGTCTGTTCTTCTCAACATTGAGAAGCCGCAGGAGGTCTTTGCTGTGTGTGTCTGAGTCTGTTTAACAAGTACAGCTGCTTATGTTGAAAGCGACTTGGTGCTACAGGTCTTAACCAGCTCCAATATGCTCGAGGTCATGTCTGAAGTCACAAGCCAACTGCTGTAATGACATGCCATGCGCGCAGGCCCACAGTCCTGACTACACAGTAGATGTAGCTGGTCAGCTGAAATAGGAAAGAAATGAAAGAGGACTGGTGAAGGAAATCGAGCTTTTCTCCAATGAATCTCATGTTAGGGCTTATAGAGGTCCATTCAGGATTAAAATCAACTCACAAAGCGGGAAAGGAGGTAAAGCAGAAAAAAAGTACAGTGATGAAGCACCCAGCGTCCAGTATAATGTTGAAATACAGTGAATAAAGTATATTAAGAGGATATGATTCACGATTTAATGTCAAAAATGTATCATGAGTGACATGTTTTGTTGCACAAATAAATGAAAAAATACAACCAAATGATTTTTCTGCAGCTAAATATCAAAAGCCACCGTCGTCTATTGAAGAAATGAATCCACCTTCATTAGAAATTACATTACAATTATAACTTTTGTAACTCTGTCTGTCATTGAAATGAAATAGTTTAATAATACAGCAGTCTAATATATGTACTAATTCAAAGATGAAGCTCACCAACAGTCTACGGCGGTCTATTTTACCGAGAGCAAAACTTACTGATTTACTGATTTTTGAAGGAAATTCAGAGCAAGGCTGTAGGCTGCAATGCTTTCTGAGGGTGCGAATGTAGGCTGTAGTACACAAAGACAACAAACTAATACAGAACTTTGTTTTTGAAGAAAAAAAAAGTAAATTACATTTTCACAACAGAACAGCATTGTTAAAGAAAAGGGGAAAGTCATGTAAATGACCCAGGAAACTGGTATGTTTTCATTTGTGCATCCAGAGGTCACATATCAATGAACTATTTGTGAATTCTCTGGATTATGCACAGAAATAAACAAATAGGCTGGAAAAAAAAGGAAAAGGAACAAGCAGACGATACCTTTATCTATAGCCATGCCAAACAAATAACATCTGTCTGCACACACAGCTCTGATTGCAATGCAAATTGGTTGGTTAACACTGAAAAGTTGTAAAAAGAAAAAAAAAGTGTTGTCATAAGACTTTAGTGTCAAACTGTATGCATGTCGATACTGTATAATATCTATAAGCATTTATATTGTGATCGAACACCAAATACAGTCTTTTTTTTGATAAGGCAGCAAAAGAAAAGAAAGAAGGGAAAAAGTAATGAAACTGCGCAGTTATTTTCTGTTAGGAAAACAATACAGAGGCCGTTATGTTACAAGCATTATGGGAACAATGAAACAAAAGAAACCTGCAGTCATGGTGCTTGAAACTGAATGCATACTTCCCAACAAAAGTTTCCCTCTCTGCATTAAGTGAAACACACCTTAGTCCTGTAGGAGCTTGTATGGCGTGCCTTCAACTCAGATGTGCGCATAAGAAAAGTTCATGTTTTTTTTTTCTTTTTTCAGGGATTAGAAAGCGTTCTAAAGTAGCATGAGAAACGCAATGCGGTATTCAAGAATGCTTCCGTTCTTTCTTCTTTAGAGCTGATTTACTGCTGTTGATAAATTGCTTGCAGTGACTGTGAGCACAGGCTTTACCTCTGCCTTATTTAAACCTTTTTAAGGGCTTTTGACAGTCTTCACGGTCCACTGAGTGCACATACACAGCACAGCTGGAAAGATGAAAATGAATGGCATGTGCGGTACTTAATGAACACATCTATTTATCTAATAATCCTGTTTAATCTCAAGATCTTGAACAAGAGAGTACCACGTTACTGCTTGTACACACACGCAACTTATAAGGTTGTTTAACAATGCTTTAAAGACAATCGCACGAAAGTGATTTTTGTGAGCGGGGAGATAATTTCACTAACACAAATTAATTTAGTTAAAAGAAGAGATGGTTGAGTGCAAAGTTTGAATCTTACCTTGAAGGTGTGTAGATGCTGTCACGGTTGTGTACGTTTGTGTGTGTGTGTGTTCGCAGTTGTCTCTGAAAGTGGCCCATCACAAGTGCAAGACCTGCATTTTATCATCCCCCCCAGCATGAGCCCGTGCGCGCGCGCGCGTGCATGTGCTTCCTCTGAAGTCTGCACAGTTTACTTTCTATCTTCCTCTACCGAAGCAGCAGGTGGACAGCGCCAATAAAAAGTCTTATGATGAGTAATGAGAAATGTTAAGACAAGGCAACAAACCTTTCCACTTCAGCGTTTTACTCCAGAAAGACGTGAATTCTAGCGGCTGCTGATACATTCAACACCTCTGCTTATAACTGCTGCTTTTTAAGAAATAAAACAAACAAAAAAAAAAGAATGAACACAAAGCTCACCTTGACATTTGCAGGACAACCAAAACGATCGAAGTTAAGCAACTCTTCTAAAGACATTTTTGGCTAGACAGTCTTTATGGTTGCTATGTGCAGAATGATAGAATCTTCACAGGTCATAAAACCTTAATATGAACAGAACAGACCGCTAATAAAGGACACAATGAGGCACAAAAACTGGCAGCAATGTCACGCTCTTATCAGGGAGTCGGTGAAGAATTAACCTAAATTATCTCACTTCATCCACTTTACAGCACCATGACACAATAAATATTAAATTTACTCAAAGTTTCATATTTTATTTGCAAAACTGATCATAAAAAGGCTGCAGCTATACGTTGTTTTTACTTTGAAAAACTGCTACAACCTCATAAAAAAGCAGATGGCAATGTGTTGCAAATGTTTTGTTACCTCCTGTTCTAGCTTCTGTTGAAGGGTTACGTGCCGGCATCAAGAAAAAAAATAATACTTGAAGTATGAAACATTTAAAAGCAAAAAAAACAAATTATGCATGTTTAACGTTTGATACGCTGTATTTGAGGATTTAATGATTTGCAAGTAAATGTATTGGATGTGTGTACTGGATGTGCCAGAACTTTCTTCAGTTAAACAAAAACAAAACTGAGGTGATTGTTTTTGGAGCCAAAGAGAAACGATCACAGGTCACCACAGAGCTTCAATCCATACAGCTAGAAACAACCAACCAGGCCAGAAATCTGGTTGTAGTGTTGGACTCAAATGTGTTATACTCAACATAAATCTGGAAAAACATACTGATATATTCTTAAGGTGATAGTAGGCTGACTTTCTTATTATCTTAAGGATCAAAGATCTGATGTCTCAGCAGGGCCTGGAAAAACTAGTCCATGCATTCATCTTTAGTAAACTTGATTATTGTAACAGCATCTTTACAGGTCTACCAATATAAATGCCAATATAATGAAAATGGAATCCCACGATTGATCGTTTTTGCAGGCAGAACTGAGAATTAAGCTTGTTCAAACACTCAAACAATATCTTAGATGTATGAATAAATAATTAAAACGTCTTGTTTTATTTGGTGCTCGTGCTTCAAGACGCTGCTTGTGTTCTTTCATAATATGTGTTCCTTTTAATATTTTTGTTCCTTGTTTGATGCCACAGACTAAAAGAGTTTTGCCCTCACAATGTTCTAGATTCTGAAGACACGTTTGTGTCTGAAAGAAGCTTGTTAATTAAAATCTGCATTTCTCTTGTTTCCAGGCCGCCCAGACAGACGTAAGCCGGAACATCGTCACAGGTAGGACTCTTTGTCTTCTCTGTCTCCCCTGGTGTTTTAGCTTCCACATATCCATCCAATCTGCGCCATATATAAAGACAGTTTGAGCCAAGAATGTTTGAGTTTGGATGTTCATTAAAAAAAAATCTGATCTTTTACCATCAAAGTTTGAGAGAATTGCAAAAACTATGTCTGCAAGCCTGCAGGAAACATTTTCATCAAATTACACTTATGCTGCTGTTTGATTTTTAACTAGAAAGATGAGCTCAGGATGAAGAAGACACAAGTTTCAGATTACTTTTGACAAAGGAATTAAAAAAAAATATGATGAAGTGAGGCATTTCTTGTTTCCAGCTGAAAAGTACAAAAGAATAACTGGCACCACATGGAGGAAGCAAGCAGACTGCACTGTTTTCTCCTCTTTATTCTCGGGATCTTACACACTCCTGAAAGTATTTTCTATGTTGGCTGGTTGGCATAGCAACAAGTTGTAGAAGTCAGTGGGTTCAAAGTCTGTGTGTGTGTGTGTGTGTGTGTGTGTGTGTGTGTGTGTGTGTGTGTGTGTGTGTGTGTGTGTGCATGCTCACAGAAACCCATAACAACACCCTGTGTGATGCACATACACAAACCCCCCTCC
>JBAMYA010000020.1:11585065-11596306 GCA_037176975.1 Arrhamphus sclerolepis | reverse complement strand
TCACAATAAACAGAAGGCATGTGCAAAGGTTAGTACCTCTTATTTTGACCATGTTCTTTTATGTGTGTGTGTGTGTGGGGGGGGTCTAGTCTAGTCTAGTCTAATAACTAGTATGCCGCCCTCCGTCTCTTTTGCTTTATATAATGATCAGTGTCATTGTGAACATGTAAATGCTTCTCGAGACATTAAGGTTAATTCAGAGCAACAGTGACCGCCATGTGGTTGAATCATCAAAGCTGCATGTTTCAGATGATAATTGTGCATCATTTTGACCTGTAGAACGGATGAAGGCAAAAACCTTCACAATAAATTAGTGTTTCTCAGTCCTGGTCCTCTGCCCTGCATGTCTTGGCTTAAGAAACACTGAATTATAGAGATCATCTTGAAATGGACATCATGCTGATATTCTGACATGTTAACATTCGGTTCCCATTATTTTCCAAGATTACTGGGATGTCATGGGCTGGACTACATTTATTATCAAACGCAGCCTCCATTATGGTCTCAGCTAGTTGTCACAACATTAGAAATTTGTTCCCAGACATCAAACCCCTTTCACATCACCCAGACACAGCAGGCTTGTTCAGTTAATCAGATAAAGAAGCATTACTAACTAGAAGTTAAAAATCAATTCTTAAATGTATATCATTGACTGACAGCTTTTTGAAAAAAAAAAAAAAGTTTGCTCAAATGTTTTTCGGTTTCTATTTCTTTAGAGGCAATAAGCTGCTTATTCCTAACATTCAAACTGAGAGATGCATGAAAATGCCCTTGTCACGTTTACACTACTAAATATAGAAACTTATGATCAATTAAGTAATTTCCTTCTTATTTTGTTGACTTCATAGATTAAAAAACGCAGAAAGAAAACGACTTAAAAGAAATCCTTGCTCATAGCACACACACTCGCACACAAAGAAAACCCCTGACTGAATAAAAATAAGGAAAACTGCATCTGTTTCACACATTTTGAAATGTACTTCCACCACTTGTCAACTTAAAAAAAAAAAATCTAAAATGTTTGATAAAGTGTAAAAATCTTATTTTAAAAAAATAAGTTGTAATTGAGGCTGAACAGTAAGAAGTACAATGTGTACTAGTTTTTAAGGTTATATTTAATGGGAATTAGTTACATCTTGTTATTGCACCCTGTTATTTTACTTTATCACATCTTCCAGAAGTCACCATTTATTGGTTTATTCAGGATCGTAATTCCATCATTCAAACTCTACTTCAAATACAGCCACCACTTCTGCCAAGTGACTTAAAATCTTAAATCTCTTACAGGTGTCTTCACACTCAGTTTTTTTAACACACACACACACCCACTCACACACACACAGACAAGGTGAAAACAACACCAGCTTTTCTGTTGATAATTACATTTGCCCGGGGATTACCAGAGTGGTCACATCAGACACATCAGGTCAGAGCACAGAAGAAAAAAGGAAAAAACTTTCCAACTTGTTCACACTTTCGATATTAAACAATTGTTTCAATGGCTGCTGCCTAGAACCTGCTCATGCCGTTCTTATCTTGTTTTAACAGCACCGTCAAGATGCACAATGCCTTTTTCCCTGCAATTAACATGGTGAGTAATAAGGTGGTCAGATAAGGGCTTTTTGTTTCAAACAGTGTTTATGAAACTGGGAAAATGTGGAGGCATTTTTTTTTTTTTTTCTCATTGTGAGGTTGTTTGGCTGCAGCACGGAGGATCTGATGAACATGTTGGCAAAAGCTGCACCAGAAGTAGCAGGGGTCAGTGAGCAGAGGGACTGAAAGGGGAGGAAGAGGGGAAGAAAGGACTAAGTAAGCCTCACTACTATTTCAGATGATGACCAGCTCATAATGTTGTGACATTATGGTATTGTGATCTATTCCAGACATACACTGCTTATGCAATCAAGTCCCAACTTAACAGCATACAAGTATAGTAAGTTAGTGCCTCCTCTGGTACTATGTTTTTTGTCTCTGTGGGTAAAAGATAATAAAAATCATTGATCATAGTGGATCTTGATATAAGATAATATATTTTAGTGGGGGGTGTATAAAAGTCCACACCCATCCATCAACCATGGATCAACCTATCACAGCAGTAAGTTGAAATAATTCCTGTATGATTTTTATCAGCCTGACATCGAGGCTGATGGGAGACATTCATTTTGGCCCATTGTTCTTTACGTTATCTATCTGTAAAGTGTCCTTGAGTGATTTGAAAGGTGCTTTCCAAATAAAATGTCTTATTATTGTTATTATTACGTTGTTACTTCAGTTCATTGAGGGTTGTTTCTTTGGGTGTGTGTGATGCTAATTATCTCTCTGCACTACTTTAACTTATTGCTCATGGCAGTGTTAGATGCCGAAAGACCAGGTTGTGGTTTGTGATGTTGAACCTCGAACACTCACATTAGTAAGTGTACAAAAAAAACTTCTAACATTATTAAACCAGCCCTTGTTTTGTTTTGCTTTGAACTGATCTAGATCACTGCTGAACCGCCACTTCATTTTATCAGGCACAAGAGGAAATTTCAATGTGACTGATTCACTACTGACATCAAAAAGTGGAGTAAGCAGCTGGTTTGTGTCAAAAAGTCATGTTTTACTAAACATTTGAAAAAGAAGTTATAACAAAGAGTTTTTCTAAACTCTAAACTAATTTTTTTATTGCCAAAAATGCAGGATTTTCAGACAAAAGGTTGAAATTATACAAAAAAGTTTTGTTTTCTTTTTAGTTTTCTTTTTCTTTTCTTTTTTTAAATTTACACACATTTCAGTTAAGGTTCCACATCAACATTTTAATCAAGTTTTGGTCTGGACTTTGACTAAACTGTTCCAAAACCGATTCCAAAAGATTGGCAACTGTCTGGATTACTTTCCAGTTGTGAATCATACTTTAAAATGGTTTGGAAATGATTTCATAAAATTGTAAATTTTATTAAGTGCACTCTGCGTACCTGATCTGAACTTAGCTGAACTTTAAACATGATATGTAATAACACATCAGGAGCAACTCCCATAACAACTGATTCAAACAGAAATTCAAATATGAGTAAATATTCACACATTCAATCTAAACCTCAATAAAAACAGTGTTATTATAAAGAAAATGCAGGGTTATGCAGTTTTCTGAGCAGTATCTCTTAACAGAAGGTGAGGTGTTCCCTCCATGGCAGCCCTGGAACCCACTGCTGGTGCTTTTTCCAGAGAAAAAGTCAAACATCATCTATAAATCTTGGAAAGGCTAAATAAACTGCTGTGATAGCAACTCTGTGAAGCTGCGCTGAGACTGCTAAAATGCATCTATATGAAAATATTGATGCATTTCCAAATTACATCAGAAAAATTTCAACCTCTACTTTTGCTTTTTAAATGCTAAGGCTTCATCTTTATTCATGTAGCACCTTTCAAACACAAGTGCACCTCAAAGTGGTGAACAGGATAAAACAAGCCTGAAAAAAAAAACAATATATGAAAAAGTAAACTTTAATTAAGCTGTGCAATCAATTAAAACACATTCAAAAACTGAGACAAAAGGCCTAAAAGTAATATAAAAGAGGATATCAAAAATAATATCACATAAAAGTCTGTTAATTAATTATGAGCTCTTTCAAAAAAAGAAACGTGAAGTTTGGAACAAGGAGATATTTAAAATAACATAAGCAATGAAGTTTGAGGAAGTGTTAATACAAACTTTTTTTTTTTCTTTTTAAAGGTAAAAAAAAAAAAAAGTTTATGGGGAAGAAACTATTGGTTGGTGTAAAAAAGATGCCATAGGTTGGGCCAAGGTCAAATGTGTGGTTGTGGCAGTGGGTAGGTTTGTTTGTTAGTTAGTTTGTTTTATACCATTTGAAAGCACTTACTTACGCATGCATTTATTTATAACATATGTAAAGTCTATATTATTGATATGACTTTTTTTTTTTTAAATAGTAACGTGGGCAAAGGACTAAGATGGCTCCTGTTGGGGCTTATCATAAGGCCCTTATATACTGGACTTTCTTTTGCGTAACATTTCGGCTTCTGTGCGCGTCATGAAGCAGTTCAGGCCTGGAGAGCTCCACAAAGCTCCACAGCAGAAATTACAATAGCTGTTTTCAAGATGTCGGGAATACGGAGGACATTTTAATGATTTAACAGTTTTAACTGAATGTGTGAATATTCAGTCATATTTAATTTGCTGTTTTGGTCTTAATGGTCTGAACTTGGTTCAGATCAAGTAAGCTTACTGCCACAGTACACTGAACAATACTTTAGACTTTAGATTCTTTTAAAGTATCTGGAAAGACTTAAAGCCGTACACCTCACAAAGAATGAAACTAAAACCGAATCTTTTGGTTCTTAAATAAAACCCCAACATGTCTAATCATTTAGAGAATAAGATTTCCACAGTAAAGCATGACGATGATAGCATCATGATATGGGGAAGTTCGTCATCAGCAGGGTCCAGGAAATTGAACTGGAATTAAAGAAGTTAGTTATAGTATTAGTAGTAGTTAATACGGACAAATTTATGAAGAAAATCCATCTTCTCAAGAACTCACTCTGAAGTTTGGTTTACCAAAATCCTGGACCTCAGCTCCTCTGAGAATCTGGTCTCACAACAGAAGATACCAGATAACCTTACAGCTCATGGGGAAAGATCAGAAAGACCTTGTTAAGATTCTGATATCTTAATTGCTTGATCAGCTGTCACTTAATTAGCAGATTCATGATATATGCCTGCCTTCATCCCTCCTGCAGTCCATCTCATTATTTGATAGGTTGTCCATAGTTAATGGACACATGCAGGTTGCAGCAATGTCAGGAAATGGCGTGTTTTATATGATCACAATCAAGAGTAGCATGTGGATAAAATCAGTCTCCCCTCTCTGATGTTTTCAAGGGCTTTATTTAATCTCAGAGAGCTGTTTCATCTCGCTTCCTGTTTTTATCTCCTCGTGAAACTGACACCTTCTCTCTTGCACACACACACACACTCACACACATACAAAGATCTATATTGGCAGCAGATCCCAATGAAGTGCCTAAATATGGTGAACAAAGGGTCTGCAGGAGAGTGAAAGGAGAAGCGGAACAAAAAACAAATAGGTAATGAAATTATAACAATACAGGGAGAAGGGAGGTAGAGAGACAGAGAAAGAGAGAAAGAGAGTTGGGTTGCCACAATGGCGAGGAACAATCGCGCCGCGTCAATGGAAAAAGAGAGATGGTGGGGGGAGAGAGGGCTATCTGGACAATAGAGCCGGTGACAGGAGCACAATAGCTGCAGTGTTTTCAATTAGACATTATCTCATAGACAGAGTGGCAGGTCTCATTGTGTGAGGGGCTATTTCAGGGCTGCCTTTGTGTGAGGTAGTGCCATACTCCCCCAACATCTCCTCGATCCTAAACTCCCAACACCCCCTCTACTCCATCACCACATACTCTCATTTTAGAGGCCTCGCTTTCTTGTATGTTTGCGCAATGCATATGTGCATCCATGGACAGAGAGCAGGACTTTCACGTGGTTCGTTATTTGCCTTCCATCAGCCAAGGGAAAACGCGGTCAGCTATGTAAAGAGATAAAGGGAAAGAGGGAGAAAATGAAGGCAGGAAGGTGGTGGGCGATGTGTTGCAAGAGTATCTAGCCTATTCTGGTTGATCTGTGACGTTCTAGTGCGCTGGTGAGTCTTGTTTGCCGGCACAGATCTGGAGACCTTCCAACCTCCAGAGGCTTTCTTTAGTTTATTATACATGATGCTATCGACTCAATCAGGTCATTGTGGTCTCCGTATCTTTATAGGCTAATGTTTTTGAAGATCAGCGCTCGCCTTCAACTTACTTCCGCAGTGTTGTTTTGCTGCATCTAGCGGATGAGGGGTCGGAAAAGAGGGTGTTGCGGTGAGCTTACTTCTCAGAAATAATGCGAACTTCGCTTATCGGACAGAAGAATCTGTAACGTGTCAACATATATACAAAAAAAAGCTTGTTTCAACAAGTCCCATTCAGGAGCCCCTTTGCGGTTTGACACATGTTGGTATGTGTTTGCATATGTGTTTTTCATTTTGATCAGTTTTTTTTTTTTTTTTTTTTTTTGCCCGTTGGTGAAAACACTTTCCAACTAAATGCTCACATAAGCAGATCTGTGCTATCACTGCGATACTGTGTCACTTAGAATAATCTTGTGAGCTTTTTTTTTCCACCCTTGGTGTCTATCTCAACATTGTCAGGGGCCCTCCCTCTCCCTGTTGTGCACATTAGGCATGTAATTGGCCACACTTGAATCTCACTATCAAAGCAGTGTGTTTAAAGTATCACACACTTTGACTCATTCTTAAATAACAATTTTGATTTACAGCCATTATTGAGTCATCTTTAAATTTCATGTGTTGTAAATACAGACATTATTTTTTTGGTATTCAACAAAGAAACTTAGCAGACTGTTCCAAGGTTTAGTAATAACACTGGATTCTATATGTTTCCTTCAAAGGTCCATATTTGATATTAGTTCATGGATATAAAATTGTATAAAGCAGAAAGAAAACAATTCATATAAAGAGAGAATAATCATAGAAATCTGAAATGCCAATTTTGCAATAGAAATGGAAAACCCCAAAACAATTGTGGTTAAGATTTGTTTAAGTAAGCAGATATGAATTTATGAAACATATTTATCATAATCCCAGAACTGTTTCATTTTTAAACTACACAAAGAAGCTTGGTGTATGTTTTACACTTCTATAATGGCATCAGATGTTAGTAGTATAGTTTTATTTTTTTATTTATTTTTTTACTTTTTTCTGTGTACAATCAAGTTGATTTGGCACATGCAACAAGAAACATTTCACTGGGTTGATTTCCAGATGGTTGGACAATTTTTCATGGTACAAATTATTTTTTGGGGGGGGCATTCTTGTTAAAAGCATACATTTAATATTTCCTGTTTATTTCAGTTTTTAAAATAGGATGATATGACATTTGCAGCTAAAACATTTTTCATAAATGTTTTAGCTTCAAACCCCTTACTTAGTGATCTTACAAACATAATTTATTATGACCACTTCTGTCTGTATGACCGCCCGTGCTTCTATAAACAGTAACCCAAAACCTCCCATTAGCAGTGTTGTATGAACCATTGTAAATAATGACTGGAAACACCAGCTCAGAGATTATCTGAGCTGGTGCTGAGCTTTTTGAACCCTAATTTTGTTTCCTAGCTGTTACTCAGTGAAAAGAGCTGAACCAGTAGATGTTTGGATGGTAAAGGAAATGTCTGTAAATGATGCTTTTTACAGACACTTTTTACAGTGCAGGATCATGGACAGTTTCTCACTCTATAATCTTGTGCAGTATCTGAAGAAGTTTTCAACTTAACATTTGTTTGATTAAAATATTGTTGGGTATCATCCTTAATATGGTTGATTCAAGCTGATTACACTATGCATATGTGTGTACACAAGGTGGGGAGAGTGTTGGCAGGTTGGCTCTGCAGTCAGCAGATAGAAAAGATGACTATCTAATGCCTGACAGGAGATAACAGCTGAGTGACCTGATTGCAATCTCTACCATCGGGGTATGGGACCTCAGAAATGAGAGGCAAACTGGGACACAGGAAGACATTGTGGGCAGTCATCTTCAGTTGAGGTTGGGGTTGTTATGACATGAAGAATGTAGATTACATTGGACTGCTCAAGCACAACAAGCCCTCTGCAACTGTCACTGTGGTTGTGCTGCTGTGTTAGAAAAAAAAAATCATTTGATCTAATAACACATTTTCTGTCATTTGGCACTTACCACAGTGATATTTCTTGTGAATATTGAAACCCCGTACAATAATGCAGCCTCAGGAGGCCGCGGGCCAGTGTCTTTTTGAGCTAGTCTCAAGCCCAGACAAAAAAGCAGAGGATTGTGTCAGGAAGGACTTCCAATATAAAACCTATGCCAAAGTAAACATGCGAATCACACAACCCATGAACTCCACATCGGATCAGTTAAGGTTAACAGCGACCGCCATCGTTGTGGACCTACGGGGTCAGCAGCATGGAAATTGGGCTACTGTTGGTCAAAGAAGAATAGAATCCGTAGGCAAAGAAAAAAGAGGAAAAGCAAGAGACAAGGGACTTTGAATGTGAAGACGATGACAGGAAAGCTAGAGAGTTGGTTGACATGATGCAGAGGAAGAAGGGGGATGTTCTGTGTGTTCAGGTGGCAAGGCAGAAAGGCCAGAAGCTTAAGAGTAGGGTTTTATAATGATATACATGAGAAGAGAAATGATTCAGTTCAATTTAGTTTTATTTATATAGCGTCTGTTTACAACAAAGTTGCCTCAAAGTGCTTTCAAGAAACCCAGAGCACATGGCAAAGTCAACAGTTGCAAAAAAAAACAAAAAAAACCCTTTTAGGAAGAAACCTTGAGCAGGACCCTGCACAGTTATATCAGGGACCCTCCTAATGACAGTCAGATAAAGACAGGAAAAGGAATAAATGTGGAGGGAGACAGGACAGTGAGGATGAAGGACAGAGAGAGGAGAAGTACAAAAATATATAATATCTGATACAAAAATATACAAATGTCTGGTATAAAAATATATAAATTTGTGGTGGCTGGAGGGTTGGACCACGTCATCTCACAGTGGCATTCAGTCAACAGATGCAGGTAAACGCCAGGAGGGACAGAAGACGGAAGGTTTGGGAGACACAACATCACCATGACAACGCTGAAAAAAGGAGAAGAGAGCAAGACTACAAAAGACAGACAGCGTTGATTCTATGAAATAATTCAGGACAATCTGAGACTAAGACAGAACAGGCGGGATGAGGAGCTGGAGTGAAGTTGATAAAGTGACAGAGAGTATCCCCAAGAGGATGAAAATGGCCGCAGATCACGTTCTCCCAGAAGAGGCAGGAACATAGGGTAACTTATGAGAGTGGTGGTAGGAGCACACAGGTGGACTACATCTGTAGACCACATAGCCTGAAGGAGATCAGCAGCTGCAAAGTTGTCGTAGGCGAGAGAGTCGCCAGACAGCACAGGATGGTGGTGTGCAGGATGACTCTGGTGGTGAGGAAGATGAAGAGGACAAAGGCAGAGCAGAGGATGAAGTGGTGGAATCAGAAAAAGGAAGAGTGTTGTGTGGTTTTCAGAGAGGAGTTGAGACAGACTCGGGGTGGTCGGGAGGTTTACAGATGATCACAGACAGAGATGGAAATGTATTGACAGGTATGTGGAGGCTTGTGGCAACTACAGAGGAATAAAGTGGATGAGACACAATGAAGTTCTGGGAAAGAGTAGAGGAAGGTAGACTAAGACAGAGGTGATTAACAGGTATGTTAGGTGTGATGTGAGATTAAAAATATATCATCAAGAGTAAAAGGAAAGGTGTACAAGACTGTGGTGACACCTGTTATGTTGTATGATTTAGAGACTGTGGCACTGAAGAAAAGATGGAGGCAGAGTTGGAGGTAGCAGAAGTTAAAATGTCAAGGTTCTCTTTGGGAATGATGAGGATCAGGAAGGAGGAATGATTAGGAATGAATGATCAGGGATAAAACACTGTAAAAAAAAAAAAAAAGTGTAAAAGCACTTCTTATCTAACCAGCTCAATAAAATAAGTGTGTGTCCTCTACTTGTCAAGGAATTAAAAAAATGTATTGCAATTTCAATAATTATTATGAATTATATTCACATATTTCTTTATTAGTTTAATGGTTGAGTTTTTATCCCGTTGAACACGTTGAATACAAAGAGAATATATGATGAAAGCTGTGTGTTATATGGATGAGTTATGAGTTTTGGGAGGTGTTGGTGGTGGTGGTAGGTGCATTTGCACGTGCACAGCGCTCTCTGAGAGTTATGAGACCTGGCAGCTCTGTAAAAATACAACAGTCATGTGCTTTTCCTTTAGCTGCAGTGTAGCTACAGCTATCAATATGGCTGATAAAAAACAAAAAGAAAAACCTGCCAGTGGATGGCAGACAGAAAATCATGTTGCATATTTGTTCAAGTATCAGTGCTGCTCTATTTATCTGTTATTCATTTAGCCTTTCTGAAGGCCTGAGTCAAATACTGTTGCATACCATACAGGACTGGCCTTTTATTTTTATTTACAAGCTTTGTTGCCGTTGTTCTTTTCTTTTCTTGTCTTTTTTTTTTTTTTGGTGTTGCAATTACTGCGTACTACCAAGATGTCTTATGTAAATGACTGCACAATCTACAGTATGCGAAAAAAAAAAAAAAAAAAACCTGAATACAACTACTACAGCAGTCATATCAGCAATGGTATGAAGTGGCAGGCAGCAGTACTCCTTGTTATTGTTTTCTTCTAGTTTCTAGTTTTGCTATAGTCCTTCTTACATCCCAGCAAACAACTCACACTCTACAAATATGAGGGATATGGTAGAAATGCTGCAGCACAAATAACATGAAGGTATCACAGACGCATCATCTTCTAACACTCATCCATTATTTACTCCTGCTCAGCTTCTTTTTTTGAGGTAAATAAAAAAAAGTTATTTTATTTATTTAAGTAATGACATTTCAATATAAGTTAAACAAATTACCTGAATAATAAATGTTATTAAAAGGGTATTGATAAAAACATAATTTCACTAAATAATTTAATTGTAATTACTATATAACAAGATATGTAAACTGCATTTACAAAAAAAAGGCGATAATTCATGCCTTTAAGTTTTTTTTGGCCCCAGACAATATGATTTCAAAATATTTCTAATTTCTCGTTGACTTCTTGTCATTTGTCATTTCACGTCCATGTTTCCATTATAATAAAGCTTTTATTCATTTCTACTGTGGCTATTCCTTTTCTCAATACATAAAAGGCCATTCTGGCATTGAAGATACCAAGCAATGAAGCATTTCAGCTCATATTTATTATTATTCCATTCCTCCTGAAAGGACATTTCAAGTTGTGAAACAGTGTGAAGTCTTCATTGCTGCATTTTGAACTGGAAAGACATGACATGCGCCGTAGAAGGAGGATAAAAAACTGATCAAAACTTTTCAAATGAAGTTCATGAGAAAAAAAAAGCATTTGCTTTCTCACAGTAGCTCTTCTTTTTCTGATTTCAGGTTATATTTCAGTAATGTGGATGGAAAGAGATTTAAACAGACTGCAGCTCAGTGAAACAGTAAAGGTAAATCTGTACTTTGATGGAATATATATATATGTATATATATATATATATGTACACATACATATACATACACACACACACACCATGAGGCCAGTACACACGCACACA
>JBAMYA010000020.1:11556532-11566931 GCA_037176975.1 Arrhamphus sclerolepis | reverse complement strand
GAAAAAAAAAGGCATTTTATTTCTTTTCTTTTTTTTTATTGTTAATGTAATCAAGATGGAGAACATAAAATGAAAGTTATTGCAGTAAATGTGATTTCAGCATTGCTCCTATATTTTATCCTGGTGCTCTTAAATGAACATTTTATTTCCCACCAATGAGCCATGTTAAGAGTTGTCTTCTTGTAAATCTTTCTGCACAGAATTATGTGAAAATTGAATTTGCTCAGATATCTTCTGCAGAGCTCGTCTTGGTTCGATGCCTCATTTATCCGTATTACGTGTGCAGCTTTGTCCAGTTTCTCATCACTGTTAACTTGATTACCAATCTGTGGGGGTTAAACAAGTTTATTTGATTACACCAGGTCAGGAGGACTACGATAGATTACGTCCTCTGAGTTATCCCCAGACAGATGTCTTCCTCGTCTGCTTTTCAGTTGTGTCCCCATCCTCCTTTGAAAATGTCAAAGAAAAGGTGAGTTTGAGCTTTATTTTCCATTCAACATTTTCATTTTGAAATTTGAAATCTTGTTCATCTTTGATAACCTTTATTGACATAATATTAAAAGGAACCCATAGGAAAAGACCCCTCCATCTCAAACAGGCCTGATTCCAGTTGACAAATGAGCTGTCTATTAAAAAAAGAAAACAAAAACATGTTAACAGCTCTCAACATCATAATGCAGCAGCATACTTACAACAGTACTGTACTGTTCTTTGTGGTGTGGATGGAAAGTAGTTTTCTGATTCCTCTCAGGCACACTCTTATCCACAAACACCTGCATGAAACTGTCCTCAGTCATAGCCCCACCTCCCTCCACTGGCAACATATTTACTATGAACAGTTGATGGCTGAAGGTGTATAAATTGTATTTCAGGTCATTTCTACTGTGTTATATTTAGAGCTAAACTCAAATGTAGGCCAAATTGAATACAGCTGAAACCAGAAGTATACACATGAATACGCATATTTTCCCCCTCACTGCCTGGGTTACTAAACCTTTCATTTGTTTTTCTTAGGTCAGTTAGGATTATCAAAATTATTTTTATCTGCCAAATGCCATAAAAATGAGAGGTAATTTATTTTTTATTTTTTAAAGACTTTTTTATTATTATTTTCTTCAAAGTCTGAACTTTCCATACATTTCCTTAGTATTTGGCATTATTTAAACTATATGACTTGTGTCTAACATTTTGGGTGTCCTGCCACAGTAGTTTGTTGGAAGTTTGGTCCATTCCTCCTGACACAATTGGTGTAACTGAGTCGGGTTTGTTGGCAGCCCTACTTGCACACATCTTTTCAGCTCTGCTCACAAATTGTCTATAACATGGGCTTCGTGATGGCCAATGCAAAACACTGACGTTGTTGTCATTAAGCGAATTTGTAACTAATTTAGCGGTATGCTTTGGGTCATCGTCAGTTTGGAAGACCCATTTGCACCGAAGCTTTAACTTCTGGCTGATGTCTTGAGATGTTGCTTTAATATTGATACATAATGTTCTTTGTTCATGATAAATCTATTTTGTGAAGTGCATCAGTCCCTCAACTTTAAGTTGTATTCATTTAAAGTTCCAAAGATGTGGACCAGAATGCACTGACATATCCAATAACAGTGGTCAGTAGTGGAATGGGTTTATCAAAAACAATAAAATACAAAGAAATATTGAAATATATGCCATACATCTGTGATCAGTTGGCATGATTTCCTTTTAGCATACACTGTCCATCCATAAAAAAGTCACACTCTCCACCTTTAGCGTTGATTACTTCTTGCTGTGGCATTGTTTCAATAATCTTCTGCAATGTCACTTTTTTTTTCTTCTTAATTTTTTGCCAAGATCTTGTATTGATGGGAGAGTTGGACCACTGAACAAAGTCTGAAACCGATCAACATCTTTTCCATGACCACAGGCTGTGTCTTCAAACATAATTGTTTAAGAAATGAGAAGCTACTCACATCAGTTAAATAATTTATTGAAGCTGAAACATCATCATCAGTGCAGTAATTGTCCAGTAGGCTCTTTTTTGGAAGGACAGTGTATATTGAAATGGAATATAGAATTCTTAAATCCAAGTAAAATTAATATTCAGTGTTTTTTTCTTAAATATTTGTAGAGTTATACATAGGCATAAACATTAATGTTGCATTTGAGGAATTGCACACCAGCACTCGAGATATATTATGTTGCTCACACTTTTCTTTATAAAAACAAAAATTGGGTGTTTCAGCTTTCCAGAGAGGAAGATGAAAGAAGTTGCCTGTTTGAGGTTTTTTAGCCAGCATTGGCTGTCTCTCTTGAACATTGTCATAAAAAAACAACAACAGCAAAAAAACAAAACATAAAGCAGCCGTTTGATTACATTGTGATATTGACATTTCATTCTTATATCTAGTGGGTTCCAGAGATCACCCACCACTGTCCAAAGACACCCTTCCTTCTAGTCGGCACTCAGATTGACTTGCGGGATGATCCCTCCACTATAGAGAAGCTGGCTAAGAACAAGCAAAAGCCCATCACTCCAGAAACAGCCGAAAAGCTGGCAAGAGACCTCAAGGCTGTGAAATACGTGGAGTGTTCAGCCCTTACACAGGTAATGTATATATGGAAAAATGCAATACTTACTGTGTCACACAAACACACACACACTTGGATTTGTATGATTGAAACCTCAGTGGGATAAGCAAAGAAAGTGGAGGAAAGAGGGACATGTCCACATGTGCATGTTGTAGTTACGTATCATATGTCGTTTTAATTCTTTGACGTTCACACTTGTGAGCTTTTCACTAGTTTAGTAAATTGTAAATTATTAAGTATGTGTCATATAGTATCTTGGATTGAGTTACTGTACTCCTATGTGTCATCATTACATGGCTGTTTTTGCCTATGGCTGGGCAAAATAATATCACAAATATTGAATGTCATAAATGCGTGTTACCAATGTTTTGGAGGTTAGAGTGAGGTTGGATTAGCCCCGCAGCAGCACTTCCCTCTTTTGTTTTCATCAGCAGTGGAGCTTTGTTTCTTTCAGAACAAGGGATTTGTTTTGTTATTCAAAAGACATGTTGATACATCTGTCTTGCTGCTATTTTTTGACTTTGACAAACAGGGTTAATTGAAGGTTTGTTGTTGCATCTTCTCTATTTTGGACTTGTGTCCACCAAAGCTTGAAGTGGACGAGGTAAAATTTCCCAGTTGGTGCTTGAGGGAGGAGTTGATCAATGTGTTTCAGCCCTCTCCAATATAGAACCCACTCTGGCCTGTTTAACATTTACCTTTTTTATCACAACATGGCCCGCAGTTTTCTCTTGAGATCTGACTCGCACATCTACGTTTGAAGATTGACTGACTTATGTTTACAGTAGTAGAGAAGGTACATGATTGCTAGTGGCATTTCTCCCTGGAACATGGGCACATCGTCTCTGTCTGTAATCCTCACAGTTCATCAAGGAACCTCAGAATATCCCCACTCCTTAGAGAGAAAGCTTACGGAAGCCAGCAGGCAGAGTGAACATGACATGAGCTCATCTAGACAGAGAACAATAGTGTTGATGTAGCCCACACCTCCTTGCTCTGCTCCTTCCTTCCTCCTATCCCTAGCATAATGCTTGCATAGCTCCTGGTGTAATTTCCTGTATCCTGTTGGGTGTCTCACCCTTCTGCCCCAGCCACACTATTAAAAGGCTGCCTTCCCTTATCATAGTGGGGTCTGTATTCACACTTAATGCCCAGAAATATCCAGCTTTGTGCTTCACACAAACCTGTAATTCGTCTTTCCTCATATTTCAAGTACTTTCCATGTTATTCTCTGTTCCTATTACCTTCCTCCCCAGCTGACTTTCCATCTATCTGTTTACTAATTGTACTGCTGTTTTTTCCTGTCCTGTCATTGTAGCGGGGGCTGAAGAATGTATTTGACGAAGCTATCCTTGCTGCCCTAGAGCCACCTGAAACACAAAGAAAGAGGAAATGCTGTATATTTTAATTTCTTTGTGCCGCTGCTCTAATTTCTCCTTCTTCTGGTTGCCATTATTCTCTTTTTTAACATTCTTTTTTTCCATCTTTCCTCTTGTGTTGTTTTCCTCGTGACTTCATTTTTGCTCAAAAGGAAATCTCATCGGTCTTACTGTTGTACTCCTTGAAGCTGAAGTTGTGTTTATATTTGTTCTGTGGCCTCATTATCTGATGTAAGGCTTCCCTGCTCTTAAATTTCTGCTCTTGATTAGGTTGGTGTGTTTAACATATTTCAAATAGTACGCCTGAACTGGCTGACTCAAAAAGTCAAAATACTTTTATTTATCCACACCACAAAGTGAAATTTGGTAATATTGACACCCTTACTCCCCCACTTTATCACTCAGTTATAATGAATTTTACTGCTTTGGCTATTTCGTCAATGTGTTTAAAGGGCTGGCGGCTTTTTTTTTTCTAACAACTGAGATTAATGTCTTACTAAAGAGAGCTTCCATTTCTTATACTTTTTTTTTGTACATACATCGTTGAAGTCTAGTTTATCAGAGCTGGAAGTCCGACTGTGATTACACCTCGGACCTTGAAGCCCTAAATGTTTGGTCTTTTGACTTGGACACCTACCATACCATTTATCCTTCATTAAATCTTGCTTATGGCAAAGGAAATGTTGCTTCCTCAGATATTTTTGGACAGACGTTGACTAGATGTGCCATTACCTCTAGGGCAAACTGTCATAGCTCAGATAAGTTATAATGACAACAAAATTTTTTTTTAATCTCTGTTAAAATGATTTGTGAAATGAACTAATAAAGAACAAGTGAACTTGCTCCCATTTCTGGCACCCTTATTTCTCTAATGCTTTGAAAGTTTTTAACTGTGGCTTGAGGCGTTGAATGAAGCGACATATTAGCTTATAGGTACAGCGCACAGTATACCAGCTGTGGTTAGCTGACTAAACCGAGCTCGTACTTTCATACAGGGAGCAGATAGGAAGAGGTCCACGTTGTGGGCTGAGTACAGCACTAGTTTGTGGAAATATTTATGTATTTTTATTTATTTATTGTCTCTGAATTTATTGTACTTTATTACATATGCATGTCATCCCACAATTCATAGAGCATTGCCAATTGGAAAAAAGAAATATCCTAGATGTGGACTGCAACATTGGTGTTGTAGCATCAGGTGTTATGCTCCTTTTTTCCTCCACTTGCTTGTTTGTTTGCTTGTCTTTTATTTCAGAAGGACCTTGCACTTAAATGTTAATTCTGTATGTTTTCAGCACCAAGTCCTGAATCTCATTCAAACAGTTTACCAACATATCTACTTGATTTCCTGTCCAAGTGTTCTGACCTTATTTGACACCTTTTGGACATTATTTAAAGATGAATGTCCCTTTTCCTTTCACACCCTCTCACAACCCTGTGTTTTTTGACACCCCTCCAAACAGTGTTCAGTTCACCTTTTGCTTCCACTCCTTTTTTAATCGGTTAAGCTGCTGTTTCCCTATTGTTTTACTTTTTGTTTTCAAAATAATTTAACCTGTGTTTTTGCATTGTTCCCTTATTGTGTTTGTATGTTTGTGTCCACAGAAAGGCCTAAAGAATGTGTTTGATGAGGCGATATTGGCTGCACTGGAGCCCCCAGAGCCCAAGAAGAAACGCAAATGTGTGCTGCTATGAGGGGCTCCTACATTTTTAACATTACATGACATTAACAATAACACATACACACACACACACACACACCTTTTCCTTGCTCTGCTAAGGCTGATTGCTGATAGACAACATTGCCCTCCACAAGACAGAGTCGACAGAAAACAGCCTACCAAGTTTCATATAATTTTCTGCAATAAAACAAAGTTTCACCCGTCTGTCTTGAGTTTGGGACAGAAGATGAACCTAATATTGCCAACAAGCTGCTGTGGGCTCCGGGTAGGGCGGCATGTCCACCATTGTTCATCCAGGTAGCAAATTTATACACTAGTGGAAATCATTCTGTCGAGATTTGAGTAGACAGAATTTATTTAAGTTTTTAGATGTCCAGCCTTTTAGTTGTTTATGCCTGTGGGTTTCATAGATAAAAGCCTCATCCCAGCCCGTCCCAGTTGCCTGATTGGTGGCTGCTCATGCTGCTGTTCCTGCCGCCTCGGTTGATAAGCACACTCATTGCTCGACCACCTTTGTTCTTTCTCAACACTACCACTAGATATGCTAAAAGTGTAGTGTTTTCCAACATCCCCTCTTCCCCTCAATCACAAGACAAGTCTGACTTATTTATTCCCAGTAGACTAGATAGTACTCTTAACCACTAATGACATTGTGTGGGTGTGGCAATGATCAATCATTCAGGGCTACATGGCTAAAGCTCTACACAGCTGTCTTATGTACTGGATTGGATTGGTCAGTAATGCTTACTAGTATGGAGCCCTCTTATTGCTGACTACAGTGCAGAGTTTCAGTCCATTTGAAATTTGGTAATGACTTGAAGAGCTAAAGGCTTCTCGTACTAATGGGAATGCGAGTTGACCACAGGAATTGGCCTTTTAGATGCAGGGAACTTAAACAGTGTTAGCAGATCAAGTGGTGTGTTCTTCATGCGTTGTCAGGAACCAAGGTCGGGTAAATCACAATACTGTTCTAACAATGTCATCACCTTACGCTTAGCATGGGTACAGCAGAGACGTCAGCGAGACGCTTCATGTTTGCAGTTCTAATTTCCACCACATTACTGTGCCAGGTCACATTTTAGTTCCTTCCTGTGATGTGATGCACATCTGAGGTGTCTCCTGCACCCATGAAAGCGTAGGGCGATGAGTGTAGCCGAGCCTTGGTCTCTGTTCTAATTGATAGGTTTAACAGATGTAATTATAATTTAAGATGGCACACAATGTTGACGTAGGTTCAAGGTGTTTTTACCAAAATTGTTTTTTCTTTTGTTTTGTTTTTTTTTTTTTGTTTTTTTGCGTATTTCTATTATTTCTGTTATTGTCTACATATATCTCTATATGTGTGTGTATATAAATATATATATATATATATATGTGTGTGTATGTCTATATATATATATCTATATATATACACACATATATAAACGTAATAAACTTTTTTTTCTAAGGTTACTTTCACTCCTTTTACACTTAGAGGTTGGAACTCATCTGAACTCTTCTACCAGTTTATCCCAAGGACACTTGTGGTTGGTTAGTTGAATAAAAACCTCCAAAGAGAGGCCGTTTGATAAAGATTATTGGCTTTTTCTTGTTTTTATCAACTGGTGGATTAAAGTTGGGTTGATGTCCAGCCTAAGAAAATATGTTTATTATAACCTGATGTTGTTTTGGTGCAAAACCAAATGCTTTGTCTAAAGTCTCTTTTCTTTGTATATGCATTCTTTTCAAAAAAATATTAAACTTATACCTTAATTGCCTTTACCTGTTTTCCTTTGCCGTTCATCCTTTATCGACACTACGAGATAAAAGAATATTCCAGTTGCTGTGACTTTTTCTTTCTTTCTTTCCTCGTTATAGCTCAGTGGACTGATGGATCCACAATCCAGCCATATGGCTGTCTCAAGTCACCTGGAATTTTTCTTTTTAAATTAATTGATTTATTTAATCTGGCTGTGGTGTATTGACTTAATTGGTGCCTCCCTTCATCAGAACCATTAGCTAGATGAGCCTGTAGAGGGCGCTGTTCACTCAGACATCTGTGGTGATGGTGGGTCTTTATAAGTCACAAACTGCAATACTGTTCACGTTTCCGTGAAACAAATTTATTCATGCGGTATTAACTTGTAAATAATTGCTTTATATTCGTAACCTTTGGATTTAATCATTTACAAACCTGAGGGGAAAAAACTATTTCATTGAACCTTTATTTTAAAAAAAAGAAAAGAAAAAAAGTTCAAATGAACTGAACGTTTTCACCGGCAAACTTTTTGAAACTGCAAAGTAATATCTCAGTGCAGTAGGAGAAGTTAATTTCATGTTGCCTTCGTGTGAGATTACCTTTAATGATACACGAGTTATTTGGGAATTGAGCATGTCACACATAGAACTGCAGTTTAATTCAGTTTTATTTATATAGTGTTTATTTCAATGTAAATTGTCTCAAGGTGTTTCCAAGCAAAGTACATTAAACATTAGTAATATTTTACCAAATGATTCATTCTTGCTCATTCATGGCGGTTGTTCTTTATTGTGTCATACATTATGAAAAGGACTTCAGGTTAGCTGGTGAAACATACACAGTCTTTAAATCCTCACTGGATGAGATTTGACATTTCCTGCTCTCAAGAAAAGATGTGATGGTAGCGTATGTCTCTAAAATTCCACCGTACCTCTCTGCCTCATCTGTACATAAACGTATGCTGTCACAGATGCTGGCTTTTGCACATCTCTTTTATAACAGCTTTCTACGATCCTAATAATTTTCTTTTAATAGAACACCACACTGGGTTTGACATAACACTTGACTTTCAGATTTAATAGCTTTTTTACAAATATGTGGTATTTTGGAATTACATCTCTGCATCATAACTGGACAGTTGGCTGAAGAACGCTCTTAGAGACGGTAGGTGTATCATTGTTTGTCAAAACTGCATCAAAAGAAGCCTTCATTAATGTATATATGAGGGGGGGGCAAGATGCAAACCAGTGGCAATGTTCAAGAGAAGAAAAACCAGAGTAGAATTTGCAAAAAAACAAAACATCTAAATGCCCTCCATGTTGGACCAGATTCTAGGAATGATTTCAGAATGGAGAGAAGAGGACAGTATGGAGAAGGAAAAGCACATGATCCAAAGCGTACTACACTGTGTGTCAATCATGGAGGCAGGCTTATGGCATGTTTTACTCCCAAATCAAATGGACTCTGGTGTTCATTGATGATGTGACTGCTGACAGGATGAATCCTGTGGTGTATGGAGCTATTCTGCTCACGTTTAGCTAAATACTAAAGCAACTCAATATTTTTCAAGGAAAAAAAAGACCAAGTCTTCCTGATCTCAAGCCAACAGAACATGATTTCTAGGTACCGAAGAGGCCAACCAATAAGAACCAACTTAAGACTGGAACAGCATCTCGAGGAAAGAAACTGGGTCACCAGTCTGTCACAGCAGGAACTTCTTTGGGAAAGACAAGAAAGGTTTGTTTATACAGTGCATTTCATAAGCAAAGGCAACTCTTAGGTTCTTTACAAAGGAATTAGGATGAAAAAAAGTATAAAATAAAATTAATAAAACAGCAAAAGAAGATAAATAAAATGCTTGAAAAGCAAAAAAAAGAAAAATGAGTAGAACAAATCTTAGAATAGATAGTAAAAACAGTGCAGGAATAGGAGCAACATAAAGTTTGACTAAAAGGCACAGGAAAACTTTTCAGTTTAATTTTGAATGTCGTTTGAGATAGGGCACATTTATTTGAAATTTATGCATGTCCCCTATGACCGTGTTGGGACATGTTTTCTGCGAGGTGCTTCTTTTTTAAGACAACTTTTGGAATTAAAATAAATAAATAAATCATGACCACTAAACAGCCTTATTCCAGGTGAACAGCTGCTTCTCTCCAAAGAATGAGGGCAAGTGCTTGGTGAGACGGTCTCAACATCAGTATTTTATCTACGCATGGTAAAAAAAGAAAAAAAAAACTTCTAAAACTGGCAAAGAACCTGAGACTTTTTACATGAAAGTAGAATCAAGAGAACCTGGATGTCTGAGATAGCAGGGTCTGACATATCCTACTAAATCCATCCTAGTTCCTTCTGTTGCGCGCAAATGCAAACCAGGATAAATAGGCGCAGCTGCTTCATGTGTAACTAATCGTGGTATGTGCATATTCACTTGCCACTGTTAGGCTTTGCCATGTGCTCAGGGGTCACGCTCTGGGTTTCTCAGAAGGGCCGAGACACAGTTTTGTAGACTATATAAATTAAATTTAATTGAATTTCTCAAGCCGACCACAAGGTGGATCACAGTTACTGATTCAGAAAAGGGGAGAATCTGTAGAATAATAAACTGGATATGCTCTTATTGTTGCCATCTACTGGTCAATAAGGCGTAGTAAAGTAAAGTCGAGTTTTTAAGGAAATAGTTTAAATTAAAATTTGGATTGTAAATCTACATTTTGTAAACTCAATGAAGAAACGTTTCTCTTAAGAACTGATACGTTATAGAAATAATAAGAGCAGTTATATGAATGATTTGCTCTAATAAACAAATCTGTCTAATAAGTGTGTGTGTGTGTGTAAGAGGTGAGTGTTTCTGGGCAGGGCAGACACCTTAGCATTTCTTCAGTGATAGTATTCGTTACTTAAAAAGAATAGACCTACTTTATTTAAATTATATTTCATTCATCAATAATCCATCCATCCATTATCTATACCCGCCAATTCCTGTTCAGGGTCACGGGGGTCTGCTGGAGCCTATCCCAGCTCAC
>JBAMYA010000020.1:11532607-11556432 GCA_037176975.1 Arrhamphus sclerolepis | reverse complement strand
TGATGGGTCCTACCATGATGATGTTGGGTCCTACCATGGTGATGGGTCCTACCATGATGATGTTGGGTCCTACCATGATTACCTACAGTAATTCTACCTTGGCATCATATATTACTATAGTGTAATGTGACTTATGGAAAGGCTATACAAAAATATGGGATGCTAACTTTTGTACATGACAGTATCTCTCCTGAGGATCATTCCCACTAATTAACGTAATGGTTGTTTTTGTTTTTACCCTCCAGGACGCCTTAAGCGAGCAGAACTTTGACGCCTACGTCACGACTCTGACAGACATGTACACAAACCAAGACCAGTACCAGAGCGCAGAAAATAAGGCCCTGCTGGAAAACATCAAGCAGGCTGTTCAAGGGATCCAGGTGTGATCGAAGTCATCTGCTCAGCAAAGGAAGACTTTTACGCCCCTGTGCAGGTGCTGACGGTTCGGTGCAGTAACTTATATAGTGTTATATACTCTAAACTCTGTTCTTTCAAAAAAAAAAAAAAAAACAATGAAAAAAGAGGTTTTATGATTAAGACGACCAGATAACTTTTCTCTCTTTTCTTTCTGGGTCTTGCTTTGAGGAAGAACACAAAGGAGTCAACCGTAAAAATAGTTTTTGAGGACATTCACATTTTGTACGTTTTCATATGAGCTGACATAGTGTCATGTAATGTTTCTAGCTGCTCATGTATGCACATTTTTAGTGTATATTTCTGAACAGTAAGCTAACGATGACAGCGGTTCTTTTTAATTGTTCGACAGTGAAATAAAGATGTAAAGAAAACTGCAAGCAAAGGAGGAAGCTACGTATTTTTCTCCGTGGTGGATGATTTTGGACTTATTTTCCTTTTTCTCCTTCTTTGTCCTTTTCTTCTTGCGTGTAGATTGTTTAAGAGCAAGAAGTGATTTTTGCGAATCACTTTATTTTCTGAAGACGCTTGAGAAATGTTTCTGTTTTTGTTCTGATGGACGGTAAAAGATGTGTCTCTGTAGGTGGAGGAGTTTTTAAACCGGTGCTGTACGTGAAGAGGAAACTGACCTGATGTATGTATGAATGTATGAATGAACAGTTATATTGTAAACATCATTACACGGAAACCCGATGGTGGAAATCCCATTACTGTATCTAAAGAGAGCCGACTCATTCCTCAACGGACATATCATGCATGTTCACGTGCTCATTGTTAATTAGAGGTAGAAAAGATGTAAAGACAATGACCTAATGAGGCTGCAGGAGCCTTTCTAGTATCCAATCTGCTCAATTTTGCGTTGCTAGGATCATGAAATGTCTCAGCAATATAGTAATCATTTGTTTATAGGAGGTATATGTGATGCAATCTGCAAAAAGGGAAAAAAAAAAGGTTGGGTATATGCAATTTCTTGTTTATAAGCATAGCGGGGTAACATGAATCTTTTTAATATAGCCTATGTAAGATATTGATTTTTATACAAATCTTTTAATACGAAAAGTCTTTTTAAAAAAAGTAGGAGGGAACCTGGACATCGAGTTTCAGAGGCAAAAGTATATGAGTTCCACTTTTTTTCTGTACGATTTTGCACAGGGACACCTTCGTTTCCATGTTTTGATGTTCTTGCAGAAGCTAAAAGCGGTAGCCCCCGAGAATCCGCTGAGAGAGTTTCCGAGGGGTTTTGTAAAAGAGTATTTATAAGAGTATGACGGCGGGACTTACAGGGTCACTGTCCCCACTTATGTGCCAGTAGACTATTTTGCACTTGTCCTTGAAGATATTATCCTTACGTATGGCGGCGTGCAATTTTTCCCAGTTTGACCTCTTTGGCACATGATTGGAGAAACCAGCTGCTCGGAGCCACTGCAGGTGTGGATTTAATGACCACGGAGAGACGGAAAAAAAAGGAAGAACAGGGACTTTGAAATCAGACAAAAAAAGGATGACTATAACCATAGCAGTTATATACTGTAGGCAGTTATCAAGTGTACAAAACATTAACCGAGTTTTTTCATTTTTTGCTATGTTTTAGGAAGATGAAGTTATCCCCCCAGCAGCACTTTATATCTAATCACTGTAAAAAAGGATGAAATAGCCAATAACTCAAAAAAAAAAAAAAAAAAAAAAAAAAAAAAAAAAAAGCAGAGGAGGCGAAGGCTTCGAGGGGTGATACAATCCAGCGTCACATCCGCCCGCCTCCATTCTGTCGTCCTAGCTGTTAGCGATCATGTTCAGAAATTTGCCTTTTTGAGAGCTAATGCAAAAGGTGCTCGTGGTCCATCCGATTGAATCTCATCCGTTGTACTTTACCGTCCTCCTCCGGGACTCCGCTACCCATCGTCCATGACTGCGTACAGCTTTTTTCCACAGCATTGTGTCTGCAGCTTTTTGCCAATATAGTAACGCTTCAGTAGAGTACTAGCTAGCATCAGTTTTTGAATTGATTCTCATCATCAGTGGAAAAAGGAAAAAGGGGATTTTTAAAGCACAAACCGGCTGCTCATCATGACGTTGGTGCATAAATACAAAAACCTGAGAAGAGTTATCTGTGACTGTCCGCTAAAAGGTTGTCACATATTTAAGAATGCTCAATTTTTCATATAAACTATTGTGAATTCATCAGAGTTTATTCTTTTGGTTGAGCCTGTTTATTTTGAGGTTCATTTCAGTGACCATTAACAAAGACAGGATTTTGTATAAAATATTGTGCTCTCTGTGGAACTGAAGTTTGATTTATTTTTGTACTACACAGCATGGATTTGTTGACATTTTAATTTTGCTATAAATGTGTGAGATCACAAGTTGCTGTGATATTTCATTTATAAATTGTGAACTTTGTACAATTTTTGTCATGCTGGATGTTGACACATCTTACTCAGAATAAAGAAAAAAAAATGTGTTGCCAGAGGCCTGTAAAACGAGTTTGTGTGTTTTAATTATTCCACAGAGCTCTCAGACAGGACTGATGTAGTTTTTAAATCACCCAGCAGATGTCAACAAACTACACAACATCCTGGCTTCAGACCAGTTCAGACTGGTACGTCAAAGTTGCTTCGTCAGTACTCCCAGTTTATGTTTTACATGTGTTTCCATGATTCCATCATGGTTCAGAGGTGCTCCGTCACAGTCACATGTCCAGGATTGCACCATCTGTTGTTAACAAGCACTGCTGCACCATCCTAAACTGGCTGCACTGGTCTCTCTGAAGTCAACGGGAGACATGCCATTATAATGAAAATGGAATCCCACAGTTGTTGCTGTTTTTGCAATAACTGTGTGCTCAAACACTCAGCCAATATCTTCAAAAAATGTAACCATTCATTCTAGACAGATACATAATCATGTTCAGATTACTTCTTAAATAGCTTTCTGAGAGAAAGTTTACCAGGTGTCTCTTAGCATTTGTAAATGAGATGGACCTCATCCACCACAATTACCAAGACATTGTTACATAAGTCCAAATCTTTAATTAACTGTTGATGTCAAAGCCAATTCAAAAACGACCGCTGGTTACCATCCAGAATGCAACATCTCAGTTCTGTCATCATCGTATTAAGGCACTCTACAAGGATAGACTAATCTGATTGGCTCCACAAGACTTTTGGGCATAATTAATGAGCTCCAACAAGGGCTAGCTAGACAGACCTGATGAGGAAATTCAAATTTGACAACAGTACATCTAGATTTCTAGGCTATAGGTTTCCTGGTTATGGATACAGAATTTTCATTTCATGGTCTCTGCACAAAAATTAGAAGCCAAAAGATTGGAGTAAGATTGCTTTCTTTGAGAAAACCCCTGTCCAGCTGTTCCTTCAGCCTCTCTTTGATGAGGAACTCTAAACACATAATTCCTTCTGAATGTAGTGCTTCCATCCATCCATCCATCATCTATACCCGCTCTGTCCTGTGAAGGGTCACAGGGGTCTGCTGGAGCCTATCCCAGTTCACTTTGGGTGAAAGGCAGGGGTCCACCCTGGACAGGTCGCCAGTCCATCGCAGTGAATGTAGTGCTTTTAGGGTTTTTTTTATTCCAAGATTCTGCTGTGGATAAGGCATGTTATCAATATGTCTTTTAAGACCAACTTCCCTCAGGAGTCCAGGAACAATTTGGAAGTGATCCGTGTATTATCAAGTGTGATGGAGCTCCAAGTCCTCATCATATTTTTCTCCTTCGACTGATGCAGTAAGTTGCTCGCAGGATTGTCTGTTTCATGACTGTATTGGAATGTATGCGTGATGTGATTTTTACAGGAAGGACAGTTTCTTGTTCATATGCAACATGAACATGAGGAGGAACTAGAGTGGTGACAGCTGTCACTCAAAGGAACCATGCTCCTAGTTATGCATGAATTTGTCCTTCACGGACCAACAAAAAATTGGCTTTTAGTTCTTACATATTTTTGACAAATTAAGTGTTAAAAGCAGAGGCCTTGAACTCTCCTCCATTTCCATCTACTGACAACATTGGTACCCATCAATTCCTGTAAAGTTCTTTTTTATACACCTTTTGGACATATACAATAAAATTATTTTGGTTTGTCTGAAGTGACCCTATCCATCAATTAAATGGAGCTAAATTGATGCAACTCCATTTCCCCGTGTGCTAACATTTGTCCTTGTGACCATATGAAGTTAATCAAATAGCGTTATTAGATGCATACATTACAGATGTGAAGACCTGGATGACTGTTAATTTCCTGCTTCTTAATTCAGATCAAACCTAAGTTATTGTAATATGTCCCAAGCACCTCCAGGAGGCACTCATGTGCTACTGTTAGTGACCTCTGTAATGGATGGATGGATAGATTAGAACTGTTTCAGCAGCATAACTATTGAAACAAGGGAAAATATAGGTATATAAAACATTAAATAATAAAGGTATATAACAACTATTAGAAAAATGTGTACATATATACCACTGAAAAGGGATTTTTGGACCTCCTAAAGCATTCTTTGTGTAACTCAAGCTGAATGAGTCTTTTGGAGAAAGAGCTCTGCCATCTCTGGAGGATGGTATGAAGGTGGAGTAGATTGTCCAAGATGCACTGATGCTGCCGCCCCAGCAGACAACAACAAAGACGATGACACTTGCAACCATCGACTGGTAGAAGGTCTCCAATATCTAGTTGCAGATTTTGAAGGATCTTAGCCTGCTGAGTAAATACAGTCTAATCATTCCTTTCTTGTAGTTGTCTATGTTGGGCCTCCAGTCCAGTCTGTCGTTCAGGTACACCCTCAGGTATTTACAGCAGAGTTAAAGGCTGTTTCTTAAATGTAGAAAAGTAAAACAGGTCACAAAGTTAATTTTCTTTCATTTGTGTAATGTCAGGAAAATTAGAAATATCCTGACTCAAGGATGCAGAAAAATAATTGAAGACCTTCCTTCTTGATAAAGCCTTTAACTCTGTAGTGTCTTAGATCATCTCTTAGTTATGCTGCCAAAGGCCAAGGCTGGAGGGATTCCTCTTGTACAACGAGTATCTTCTAACTTTTGTAGTCTCTCTCCCTTCTCCTTTCGCAGGTCTTACCATGGTGATGCTGGGTCCTACCATGGTGATGCTGGGTCTTACCATGGTGATGCTGGGTCCTACCATGGTGATGCTGGGTCTTACCATGGTGATGCTGGGTCTTACCATGGTGATGCTGGGTCTTACCATGACAGCAGCACAATAACTCAGTGGTTAGCACTGACACTTCACAGCTAGAAGGTTTAGTTGAGTATAAAGTATATCACACCTTCAGTTGCTCTAGAATGCTGCTGCACGTGTGCTGATGAAGACCAGGAAGCGGGCCCATATTACACCAGTTATAAGATCGCTGCATTGGCTCCCCGTGTGTTTCAGGATTTATTTTAAGGTTCTTTTAGTTGTTTTTAAATGTCTTAATGGTCTTGGGCCCTTTTATCTTACAGAACTGCTTTTACCATACCAAGCCGCGCGGACCCTGACGTCCTCTGGTACTGGCCTTTTATCAATTACAAAGGTTCATAAAAAAACCCATGGTGAGGCGGCCTTCCAGTTCTATGCCCCACGACTATGGACCAGCCTGCCAGAGGACCAGAGGGCCGCAGAGAATGTTGACGTTTTTAAAAAAAAAGGTTGAAGACCCACTTTTTTAGTTTGGCTTTTAATTAATAGCATTTTATCTCCTTTATTGTACTATCCTAGTTTTATTTAAACATTTTTATTATTATTATTATTATCATTATTGTTATTATTTTACATTTCATATTATATCATGTTCTTATTATTTTATGATAGACGTTGTTTTAGTTCTTAATCTCCAGTGTCTCCTCAATGGGAGCCTCTGCATCGGGGGGGCAGCTGGTTCTGGCTGCGCTGAGTGACAGGAGGAGACTCCTGCTGATGGACGGCTGGGCTGGACTGGCTTTCCCGTCCTAATGCAGACGGCTCCATAAGATGGTGTTTCCTCTTTGGTCCCTCTGTGCTCAGCCTTATTTTACTTTATTTTATTTTTATGAATTTATTTTTGATATGTTTATTGTGTGTATACCCTGTTTTTACGTTTGAATTGTATCATTTTTAGACATGTAAAGCACTTTGTGCTACATTCCTTTTTGTATGAAAAGTGTTTTATAGATAAAGCTTGATTGATTGAGTTGGATTTTTCAGTGTGGGGTTTACATCTTCTCTCTGTGACTACACAGGTTTATCCACAAAGACATGCTGTTTAGTCTAACTGGTGGCACAAATTTCTGACTTGGCATAATTTACCTAAACTATAATGTACTTTGATTTATGGGAGTAATTATAGGAATAAGAGGAATAATTCTACGAGTAATTTGGTCAATTAAATATGTTGATCTAGTTAATGTGTGTAGTGACAGAAAGCTGCATGTGTTATAAAAGCGCCTTGAGTGGTTCCTGGACTAGAAAGGAAAAATAAAGCACATTTTTGTTGTTGATACATGGATATCACTTTCACACACCTTACACAAATGCCCAGGAATTCCTCATATTGAAGAGAATAAGGGTGATACCAAGCTCCTGGGACCCATTTCATCTGCCATAGCCGGGTAGCAGGGATGTCAACTCCCTCCTCACCCTCATCCATCTCTGTGAGGCGTTCCCGCATTCCCCACATTTCTGAAGCGCTGTCTGTCAGCGCCTTCTACCGCTAAAGAGCTGCTGACAGCCATTAATTATTATACCCTTAAAGAAGAGGGTATTCCACTCTGTTGTAATATTGTTGTATATAGACATTTATGCAAAGACAACAATGCTCACCTCACAGAGATAGATCACATGGTCTCAATTAATCTTCATCACATTTGGCAAATGTAATGTAGCCAAATCTTTTGTCCTCTGCAGTCATCCAAAGTCATCCAACGCCCTACGTGGAAGTATGAGAGGACTATTTTATCATGATCTGCACAGATTCTGACTTGTGATGAAAAGCCTGCTGAGCTTTATTACAGCAAAGCAGTAAAATCAGCATTCAGACATCTCAGATGTATACGGTGTGAGAGCATGTCTGCTATGTGTGTGTGCATGAGAAAATAAATCTCCACTGCTGGCTGAAGCTACAGGACACAGCCTGCTCATCCATGCCGGTTGTCAACCTTTTCAATTTTAGTTGTTCCAGTGCGCAAAGCTCTTGCCAACATATGGAACACAATGTGTTTTCATGTAAATGTTGGCTTTGATGTAGACAGACCAGTTTGGCACAATCTGCTTGACATAACTTTTATCCAGCAGGTAGGTGATAAAAATAATAAGGGACATCTTCGTTTCTGAGCTCATCTGTTGTAAATCATGAGGGACGAAGTGTCAGTATGATGTGAAATCTTTCCCGTTTGAACTCAGTTTCACTTTATCTCATAAAGTTAGGAGAAATGGATATATAATGAATATATACAGATATATACACACACAACATACAGTAAAACACCCCCTACTGGGAAAAAAAAACCCTTTAAAACAAACAGTGGTGAAGGAGGAAAGTTTGAGCAGGACCTGGTTCATCAGAGGTGACCCTCCTGCTGAAGACCAGCCTGGTAAGGAAAAAAAAGAGGAGGGAGAGAGGAAAGAAAGGATGAAGGAGAGAGGAAAGAGAGGCACCAATATACATTAAAAAAATGTTAATATTAATATTCTGCAAGTTGGAGAAATGAGAGTTACCTATATTATGACCCATATGTGATCAGGTACACCACAAAGAAGAACATAGACGGGTATGGGCCGCAAACACTGGGATGGTCAGACGGTTAAACTTCAGGTCAGAGGGTTGAACTGTCACCTAACTGGCTTACAACTACCTTTTCAAGAATTTTAGGTTTAAATGGGAGGACGGATATTGGTTATAATTTGATTAAATGTCTGGGTTGAGATGTTTTTTTTTCTGATTAAACATTTATTAACCCATCTCCTGAATTTAGAGATGGGTTAATCAGATCTAAGATTGACATAGTGATAAGAGAAAACATTTTTGAGCAGCTGAATTGGGATGGGGTCTAGTAGACATGTGGATGGTTGAGGTCAGCAGGTCAGGACCAGGGGAAGTTACTGAAGCTGCAGAACAGATCATAGTTGGTCGGGCTTGATGGTTTTATAGCTGAAGAAGCTCATAAAGTCTTCACCACTGAGAGCTGCAGGAATGCGCGGATCAACAGAGTTATGTCTCTTTGTCAGTCTGTCTACAGTGCCTCACAGGAAACGTGGATAATTTTTGTTTTCTTTTATTACGAACAAATAATAAGCTGTTTTAGTACTGTGAACGGCCTCTTTTATGTACCAGTTGTGTCTCAGCATGCAGATATGTGAATCATATCAGCTAAGCTCCTATGCTTAGCAACCCTCTTTTTCGGAGAGGCAGAAAAATAGAGCATAGAAAATAACATCAATGCCCACAATTAAAGATAAATGTTGCTTTCCAACCTCCACTACCTTCTCAATACAGCGGTAGACAGTAAACCTGCTTCTCTGTTGGCCTCTGAAGGATGGAGCATGTTGTGTTAGATATCTGTGGTTTATTCTTCAGTGTCGTGTTCGTTAGGGCACTTTTGACACATTAGCTTTCACTGGCTTTTAAAAGGTCTTTTAATTCTCTGGACTCGTGCTCATGGAGCCTGTTCTTAAAGTGGTCAGCTGGTTGCAACATATTTGAATGTATTTTCATGTCAAAAAAAGTTGAATAAACTACAAAAACATGATATTCAAACTGATAAACTTTATTGTTTTTTTTGTGCAAATTTTCACTCATTTTGAATTTGATGCCTGCAACCACTGTTGGGCACGTTACTTTTAAAAAGTAATTAGTTATAGTTACTCAACTATAAAAGTAACTAGTTTCCAGGGAAAGTAAATATTTCGTTACTTTATTTTGGGAGGAGGGGCAAGATTAAAAAGAAAAATAGACCCAACACCTTCAGATATAATCGTCAGGGTGTCACAAGTAGAAGTCATGGATGGTTTGACCCATTAAACTATTTAGCTATCTATTCACATCATCGACTTTCTTTACTGATACAAAATGCAGCATTTCATCATTCGGACATCTCCAAAATGATTGTTGTATGTTTGGTTTTTGGGTTGAACTGAACTTCAGCTTCATGAAGGAGAGGAGACAGAAAGAAACTCTGGTATGTTGAAGTAAAACTGCTCCCGAACAGGTTTAGTTCAGAATCAGTTACCATAGGAACAGACTCTGAGTAAGAGTTATCTCAGTTTCTGAAACTGACTCAACTGAACCCTCTGGCTCAGAGTTTGGTAAACTCGCTTTGTGAAACAAAAAAATCAGTTTCCCTCAGTTTCGGTTCAACATACTCAGAGTTTTTGCATCACCCGCTTTGTGAAACGAACCCCTGGCCTGCTATCATCATCAACAACAGTGTTTTATAGAAGCGTGTGCTGTTGAGAGATGCTTCATTAGATTAGAGTTGCTTGTAATGGACGTGGACAAACATTGTGCTCCAGAACATTAACGTGTATGTTCTCACCTTTTACCCGAAAGAGAATATAGTAGCATCTGTACTTCCTACTACTTTGAAAACCCCAACTTTCCCTCCAGACTCACCATAGCTGCAGTTTACCTCCACTAGATTGTGTGTGTGGTTTGTGTGTAAACTGAACACTGCTCTGATTGGCTTGCCATGAAAGCTTACTGTACCTTATCCAATCATCATCACTTATGCAGTTGCCTCACCCCTCCCTCCTCCCTCACCAAAGGGAAAAAAAAGAGGTTTGCAGCTCCTGTGGCTGAGAGCCAAGTCGGATGACGAGAACTTCAATGAGCTGCTTTAGTTTGTAACGCGCCCATTTAACTGTTGGTAACGGTAACGATGTTGTAACGTGTAATTTTGTTACTTTTAACACTGTTACTCCCATCACTGCCTGCAACACGTTCCAAAAAAGTCGGGACAGGGGCATGTTTACCACTGCGTTACATCACTTTTCCTTTTAACAACACTCAATAAGCCTTTACTGAGGACACTAACTGCTGAAGCTTTGTGGGTGGAATTCTGTCCCATTCTTACTTGATGTACAACTTCTCTGTTATCCTTATCGTATTTTGTGCTTCATAATGCGCCACACGTTTGGGAGACAGGTCTGAACTGCGGGCAGGCCAGTCCAGCACTCTTTTACTATGAAGCCACACTGTGCAGAATGTGTCTTGGCATTGTCTTGCTGAAATAAGCAGGGACGTCTCTGAAGAAGATATTGCTTGGATGGCACAATGAACATGCTGATTGTGAGCATGTACGTTAGATAGCTTCCTTTTTTTTAGTTAGCAGGCTAACTCCACACTGTGACTATGGTTGCCATGTTGGATTATTATAAGTGAGTTTGAGTTGCTTGTCCTTCTGTAAATCTGTTTCAATCAAGCTGTTTTAATTGTGGATATATTTCACATTTTCAAAATTGTTGTTTGAGAAACAGGAGAGAATGTGGAGAAGCGACTTCTCTGATTGTGAGTTTCTCTCCAGGAATCTGGCAGTGCTGACTGTGATGAGTTGTAAAAGTAGTTGAAGTTTGATTGACAGCTGCCTCTCTGAATCGGGTTGCACAGCAACTTTCACAGAGACAAGGACACACGCCCAGGCTATGGCAGGAGGACGATTTGGCTTGTTATAAGTTGAACTACTGCTAAAATAATTTTTGAAACAAACCTGCTCCCATTCACTGGCTCTTACAACAGAGGACTTCAGTTATAACGTCTCAGCAGGTGGATTGTCTGATATTTGACTGATTGCATGGGTTTGGATATAACGTAGTGCACATGTTATGAGCCTTTAGTGATGTTAATTTTAGATTTATGATTATATTTGCGTTTGACTTGGCTTTCTGTTAAATTGCAATAGGCTGATCATGCCACAGATTTTAGCTGCTCATTTCGCAACATTAGAAATGTTCCTTCATGTCTTGTAACTTTAAGCGGCCCACATGTTAGTTCATGTGGATAGCCTGATTGTGATTCAAGCACAATCCACAAGCTTGATTCTCGATTAGATTAAATCATCAGATCAGCTTCCTGTCAAATGCTTTAATGATGGCTGGATTTGACAGGATTCAGTAGATGTTATTTATTTATTAGAGCAAATAAATATGACTTCTTGGCAGATGTGAAATTTTTACTTTTTAACATCCAACAGTGTGTTTTAGCTTAGGCTGCGCTGATTCTGCAGGTTTGATTTTTACATTGTAATATACTTCAGGTTTTACTGGCGGACAAAAGTTTTGTTCGGACTCTGCAGTCAGGTTCAGCTTTGAGTTTAGCTTGTGTTGAACTCAAAATGTTGTAGTTGTAGCCTGAATCCTATTTTACATTATTCACTTCTATTCATTTATTTTTCAATAAAAACCAGCAACTAACAACATGCAACTAATATTAAATTTAAAAAAATTGTATATGGACCCTGATTCACAAATTAACCATGAATAAACTCTGAAAAGCTCATTAAAAGTGCAGTTACGCCAATCCAGGAAAAAACATACAACCATGGAGTACGATGTAGCTGCAATTATTACTAGTTTCCCAACAGCACCGCAGCTGTGCTGAAGTGGCCATCATGTACTGAACATCTGAATCACTTACATTCAAATGAAGCGGCAGAATCAGACAGTCAGACACCAGTTTATCCAGTCATTCACCAGTTCTGGTTAACTGTAGTTGCTGCTTTAATTCAGTGTCTCCTGGATGATTGTGGTAACAAAATATCTCAGGAACCACAGAGATTTCCTAGTAGTTTTCATCATTCACTCCATCCAAGTTACATTTCCAGTCTCCCCCAAAAGCTATTGAGCATGAAAAATTTTGAAATACTATTAAATTATACAGTTTATCATCGTCTTTCTTCCTAATTGTGTTTACATGCTACTAATCAATATTCTTCTATGCCATGCAAATTCTGACAATCATTGCGTAAAATAGAAATTAGAAGCGTGAAAGCTAAGGCTGCATGTTTGTTCTATATTTTCTGGTAAAAGTGTAAGAATGTATCTCACAGAAATTATGTTTGCAAATTCCCTATTGTCCAAGGCTGCATTGGTTACAGTGACAGAAATAGAGTAAGTAGACTCAGTGTGCCCGTATGTTGTACATTTAAATACGCTTTCTGCACGTTCTAATGCACATTACAGAGCACAGCAACATAAAAAAGTGCAGGCAATGATAGAAAAGAGGAGGGGAAAGATGAGAGAAGTAGAGCTGGAGGAGAAAGAATTGCAACTGTCATCACAAACAAGAACCATCTGTCTCATTTGTGTAACTTGTTTTCTTTTAATATGAGAAGTATGCTGAAGAGATCTAGGAGTTTGAGAGAAGGCTGGGAGGGCTGGGCCCTGGGCTAAAGCCAGCCTTCTCCTGGGTTCTTTAAACGAGTGGCATTAATATCCAGCCAACCTACACTGTTAACCCTTCACAGTCACAACACACACAGACAAAGAGACACAATGCGAAGTGCTCGTACCAAAGTTAAGTACAGATTGATGATGTTTACTTTGCAACTGATGCATTGAGTACAGTGGTTGCATACAAAGAATTATGAGGTAGATTTGTTCAATGGGGTGAAATTGCAACATTTGGGATTGCCTTTTTACATCTCATAACTTTAAAAGTATTTATTAGACAGAAAGGGCTGGGAAATTTGAATTTTAATTAAACAGTCAATTGCTGAAATTCTATTATAGTCTATATGTTGTTTCACCATATTTCACCACGCTGCAGAGGTTGGTCCACTCAGTAACTTGATCTAGAGAAGCTCTTTACCCAGAATACTGAGATAGATCCAGTCCAAACTCTGTCCTTTGCCACATTTTTTTTCCAATATATTCGGGTCAAATTGATACCAAATTGATTTTGTAGTTCATCAAATCATTTTTCGGGGCAATTTAGTGTTGTGATAGACAACAACACAACCGAGTATTATCTGATTATGCTTTTATTCAACAATTATTGTTAAATGATACAAAAAAACTGCTTTTTTTCCCCCCACAAATATTCAATTAAAGCTGAGCAGCTGAAAATGTGGATAAATGTAACTGATAAATGTAACTGCTATAATAGTCTTGTTTTTAAATATATTCTTTGAATCAAATATAGCAGTAGCAGCAAAGCCAGTTACCTTTTTGAATTAAGAAGCTGATTATTTTTATTGCCTTTGAGATTTTCTAATGAAATATGTGCTAAATATTAACTCAAAATATCAGCTATGATTATTTTCAAGGCAACACACAACATGTGTGCCAGCTTATATAAACATAGCATTTTTACATCCAGATTCTGATATATGTCAAAACATTCAAACACGGTGATGAAAACCTAGTGTTAGCCTCTTGTCTCAACAGAAAACCAGAAAAGCATTAAAGTCCCCTGATTAGCTGTGCATCTGGCTGTCTGACAGGCTGATCTCACACATATAAGCCAACAAACTTTCTCAATCAGTGTGGCCACGACTGCCACCCACTTTATGAGGACAGATCCCAGCTACTGCAGACCTTTGAGGAGAGGATACTGGCTGGAACAAGAAGAAGTTGAAAATATTGGAGGAGAAACAGCAAGAGAAAGAGAAAGTGGAAAGGGTTGTGGGGCAGAATGGTATTAATAGAGGCAGAAAGGGGGAAAAAGTTTGTGCCATGTGGTCTACATTTTGTTCTAATGGCTGTGCCTGGTGTTCCTGCCTCTACTCCCATCCTGAGCCCAAATCCAATCAGCTGGTCTTTGAAACCCAAGCGGCCACTTTGGTTCCTCCCAAAACCAGACAAGCAGGTTCCCAGTGCCACAGGAATCACATCCATCTAACTTGTGTTGATATACTGCATGGGCTGAAAATGCAGCATGTAGTTGCATTTGGAGGCGGTCAGGGATGCAGGATAGATGAAATATGCCACATGCACGCACAGACACACGCGCTCACACACAAAATTATGTTCTGTGCAAATTGTGGCCACATAATAACGCAGCTGAAGACACGGGAAAATATTTATTGAAATATGTGGACGTCTGTCAGCAAGGCTTTCTCTCTCTCTGTTTGTGGTGGTGAAATAAGATATGCACTCTTTCACTTTCCATCTTTTTCTGTCCTCATTTTTTCTTTTGTGCATTTATGTTATCCTTTCTCTTGCACATATAAAAACACACAAAGACAACTTGTAGTTTGTTTTGAAAGAATTGACAAGACTCATATTGGACACAGCATATATTCAATATTAACATACATTCATAGGCAGTATAGTTTTCTTCAGTGTATAAGTCTTTACAGATCTACCGTATATCTCTATAATAATAGCATGTTATTATAGGAAAGCTTGGCTGTATGGTGGTGGTACAAGGCAACAAGTCCTGACAGTGGCATGGAAAACATTTTGTGTGTGTGATGCATACGTGTGTACAAGAGATGGATGGACAAAACCAAATATGTGTTTTTTTTCCTTTCTTTTTTTTTTTTTTTGGCTTGTTCCTGTGGGGTGACAGCTCTATGTGCGCTTGGAGAGAAAGTGCTTCAGTAATCATGCATGATGAACATGCTCGGCAACCCTCTGGGTGACTCCTTGGTGTGTGAATATGTGTTTAAAATGTGAACTTATGCTGGTGCATGCAAGGTACTCGTGTGTTTACCTTGTGTCTTAACATCTGGCATATGGTGACAAAGATCAACTTCACTCCAAAAGAGTAGACAAGATTTTCAAAAAAGAAAAAAAATATGCTCTGAACTATGAAAAATAATATTAAATGTTATCTGGGGTTGTCAGATTTCATCTTTCCTTTGGTGTTTAGCATCTGTGGCTGAATCCAGGTGTTGCTTTGGAGCAATGTTTGATGGGTATGTGTACTTTAGTTGTCTGATGCCCATTTACTGCCAGTACCATGGGCCAAAAGACAGGATAGAAGGGAGCTGACAATGGCTTTTGCTTGTCCATTATCATCTTCCCTGCGAGGGAAAGATAGTGAGCATGTGTAAGGGGAGCAGCATCAGGGCATTGCAAGAAGCAAAGTAGATAATTCAACATTAGGTGAACCTCGGTACAGCACAGCCACGTATGCAGAGAAAGCAAATCATAGCAAGTTCATTTGCATACACAAGACTCTGCATATCCTTTGAAATAAAATAAAATAAAATAAAATAAAAAATGGCTCTCCAAGTGAGTCCCCAAAGCATCAGCAGCAAGCACAGAGGGCACACAGCCCTCCTCCTGACCACAAGCCCAACCCCACCCTTAAATGCCCAGCCATAGGTCAGATTTGTCCTTTATTCACTACACTTGTGTATCCATTCCTTTTATGCACCCCCCCCCCCTCCCCCAATCTTAACAAATAAGTTAAACATTCTAAAAATAAGAAGCAACACTGACAAACCAAAGATGAGTGTGAGGGAACAGGAAATGAAAGATGCTCTCTGCTGGAGAGGAAACAGCCAGACTCTGGTGCCTAATCTACTGATATAGTGGTGTAAAATGAAAAGGATGTCCTTTGGCCTCTTTGCCACTCAATGTGTTTCTGTTGACCAGGAGTTAGAGGGTGGGATGGTTTAAAGCAAGAGAAGAGGGAGCTTCACAAATCCTCCTTGGTCCCACTGGCCTGTAATTGAAGAGGAGTCTCTGGTATTAGTTTTATCCATCAACAGTGCCCTTTGTGCTCCCACCTGTATCACCGGCAAGTGTGAATCTCCACCATTTTCCGGCATTGTTTGCATTTCACATAACAGCACCAGTGGAACTTACAGCTACACCTGTCGACCACCTCCACTTCCTGTGTCTGAAAGCCGCGGCCACAGCACATCAGCTCGCAGCCGTCAATGGCCTTTGAGGTTCGGTTACACTGGCGGCCAACTGTGCCCAGCATGCCAGGAGTACGTGGATCATAGTCACAGAAGTCTGGACTGGGGTCAAGGTAGACCAGATCTTCATCTGTGTGAGGTTTGAACTGGGAGTTGCGGGGCACCAGGACTTTAGTGGTGCCCACCTTGCGCTGCTCCACCTCAGTGGCACCGTCAAACTTCTCCTTGATGACATTGCCCACTTTGCGGAACGGTGGCATGGCTTTCCAACAAGTCTTCACCTCACAGGAGCCAGACACCCCATGGCATTTGCACTCCACACGCATGTGGGACAGGATGGCCTGCAGAGAATATTAGATTGAAGATAATCTTAGATTTATTTTGAGTGTTTGGAGCCACAACCAGCTCAAGAACTCTGATACGACAACGCTATCACTTGGTTTGGTGTGGCAGTGATCTATTTCTGAAACCTTCTCATTCAGTGAGCCATTAGAGTACAAATACATCAGAACTTGTTTAGAGTGAAATTATCCAGCTTTCCATCTTTATCTCCACTCAGCTTCACATTATGCTGTGTTGACTGTTCTTTAGAAGTAGGTAGCATGAAGCTTTTACACCAATTTCCAAATAAACCCAATGAAATAAAGGGTTGCAGTTAATATATGTGACTGACTTCATCCCCTTTTTAGAGGCAGAGCAGCACAGATTTATGATATTTTGACCAAGAAATATCAGAAGTTTAAAACATAAAACAAACAAACATATTTTCTTGCCACATTAAACACATAATCCGGTTTGATGATAGAGCCAATGCAAATACTGCGCTGATGGACGGGGATGCTCTGGCAAGCCTCGTAAGTCCACAGGTTAAATACTGGAAATCACTACAGCCTTCATACATTCAAATGAAGAAGAAGTTAAAGAGCCGATTCTCATTTACCCTCATGTTACATATTTTTACTAGATGACTTTAGAAAGCCTTCTTCAAATGAATGAAAACTTGATTATTTCAAACAGCTTCAAACCAAACTATGAGACGCAACATCAGGAGTTACCTTTCTCCCAGCCTCATTGTTGTGCAGGTTCATGAGAGCCCGACTGGACGACTGGCCTTTACTCCTCTCCCTCACGTCTACAAAAGACTGTGAAAAGGCCACTCCGTACGCAATATTATCACTGCAGCCCGACCACTGGAAGCCTGAGACAAAATGGACAGTATTTATTTATTTTTTTCATCTGAACTGATTATTCACAGCAGAAGCAATATAAACTGTATTAAATGACAACAGTGTTCAGCTTCTTTAAAAGGTTACGTCATTCAGTTTCATCTTTTCAATAAGATGTGATGTATCAGATGGCCTTTCTGTTTCCTTTCCATGTTTGTACGTTTATGTGAAACAGCAAGAGTGACCTACCCTCTGGACTGACTCCATGTACATTGTGGTCACAGCCACATTTTTCCAGCTCCCCGCTGCTGCAAGCCCTTGTGACCGCAAATGCCACACTGGCTGCTGAGATGGCATACACAAAGGCTGCTTCACGGGTGCCTAACACACACACACACACACACACACACACACACAGACATACATAATCATATTCTTTCATTATGTAAATTACACAGTCTCCTCATTTTGAATGGTAAGACACTGTAGTACAAATTGGAAGACACACAAAGGAGTGCGTTAATGTCTAAAAGAAAGCACTCAGACCTGCAAGTATCGGAGCTGAGATAAAGGTTTTCACAGTTTTTAAGGTTCCAGAACTGTAAACTTAAGAAGACAAAAAGACTGACAGGTAAAGCTGTTTTAGCATCCTAAACTGTTTTCTATCTCTCTCTCTCTCCCTCTTTTTTTTTTTTTGATTATATCATTGCCTCCTCTGTAATTGCTGCTGTGTATCATCTTACCCTGGGTGACAACTTTCCCAAAAACAGGCATGGTCTCCAGAGTGGAGCAGTTCCATCGACGATTGCGAAACTGGAACTGACACTCATCTATAGCCAACTGGGCGCCACGACGCACTGCATCCATCACCTCCACACTGCGCTTACAGATCTGAACCTGGAAAAAACAAGCAGGAACTGCCTCAGCAACAAATACTGTGCACTCCTTTATAAAGTAATCAACCTCCTTTGCTAAATGTGACACTCTTGCATAAAGGAACATGGCTTAGGTGCTAAAGGAATTTCTTGCTTATCAGAACTCTGGCAGCTTGACCCCAGCCTTCGTCTGTCTAACTATCCTGGAGAAGGACACTCGAGTCAACAAAACAGTGTAATGGCTTCTAACAACAGAGACTGAAGAACACTATTGTAAAATTTTCTGATGGACATTTCTGTGGAAACCAAACGTCATGGAAATCCCTCATGTCTGTCAATAAATTTGATTTAAAAATAGAAGACTTTTACATCCCATCAGGTCCAGGAGGTGAAATGTTTCACTGAAAACAGAGAACATTTAGAAGAGAGAAGGCACTTTATTCTCTGTGATGGCATGTTAGTCTGATTTTGACTCTCTCTCTCTCTGTCCCTCGTTTTTATTTAATTTTTTTTTTGTTGTTGTTGAAATTGGAATTGAAATTACTTTCATACAAGATTTGCTTTCTGACAGCAGAAATCTTTTTAATTATTTTCATGTAGAAGGAAATATTTATTTTAGTGTAGTGGCTAAGAGATTAGCGAGGTACTTAGATAGAAATGCTTTATTAGATATAACAGTGCAGAAGGCAGGGATACCAGGTTTTTAAGGGTGTTTGGAGCACACTAATATGATCTGGGAGCAGATTCAGGCAGCTAAGATGGTAGAGTAGTGTAGTTTAGGCTCAAGGGGTCACCATGCCCCACCTGCACACTGGACATAACTTATCGTAGAGAGTTTATGATCTTTTACTGAGGGCTAATCCTTTTTACGGAGCACAAGTTTCTTCTGTTTATATTGAATGACTACGGTTTATTAGAGTTCACAGAACGGTCCCACTTTCCTTTCTAGCTTCTACTGCAAAGCAGGGGCTTTTCCAGCGTGAGTTTACTCAACTGTGCTGCAACTGTATGCTGACTGGTCGAAACAGCGCATCTGTGCATGTGACCAGATGATGTACAGTAAGTGTACACTGACTGGCTGGATGTACGAGTGCAATTTAAACCTGTCTGAGTACAGCAAAGATGCTGCTGCTTTTACCGTCTGGGTGGCAGCACCAGTTGTTATGGGTTGTGTTTGGGACTAGCTGGGTAAAGGGAGAAAAGAAAAGGGAGACAGGACAGAGAGGATGAAGGACAGAGAGAGGAGAGGTACAAAAAAGGTAAAGAAAGAGATGTCTTGAAGTTAACAGCCTGTTAAATCTTTAACACTCCAAGGCAATGCCTTTAGCAGCTCTGTATCAAATCTGTATAGAATTCAGGAATCTCTGATCATTGCTTTTTACAGAACTGACAAAGCTCAGACACATTTTAGGATGTCTGCTGTGAATGGCTCTCTTGTGGGTTAATGTCTGAGTATGAACTGGGCCATTACAAAAGTTTGATGATTTTTCTTTTTTCTGAAGCCATGCTGTGGTGGATCTACTTTGATGCTGGTGATCATTGTCCTGCTGCATCATCCTGACATTTGCAAATAGGATATTTTGTCATATTTCATGCTTCTCCCATGTTCTTCTGCCATGGACACCGTGGGCATTAAATTACTTGCGTACAGTATGAACAGAGATGCTTGGCAGTTCCACTGATACCCTCAACCATTTAGATGTGAGTTGTGGGTTCTTCTTTATCTCCCTGAGGACTCTGTGTTGTGTCTTTGGACTCATCTTGGCTTGGTTTGACATCCAACTTCTTGGAAGAGTAGTCACAGCCACAGGTGCAGTTAGACACAGCACATAGCTGTGCTGTGTCTAACTGCGAGCTCATTGATGCCTAAACACTTTGATATCATGTTGCATTCCTTCTGTTCCATGTAATGACTTAACCTCATCAACTTTTTATTATCAAGCCGATACGCTAAATAGTTTGAGTTGTGTACCTGTCTCTGAATGAGGCCTCGTAACCTTTCACAGGTCTCCTCATCCCTGATGCTCCCCACTGATGACAGCTTGGCCAGGTACCTGGAAAACAGTACAATGCAAGATCTTTTTAGGGTGATAGTTCTAGTTAATCATCCAAAATGTGCCCTTAAGACAATTTGATATAGTTACACACCGTTAATTATTTAAGTCAGATGAACTGGTGGGAAAAAGGGATGGCTACTATGACATGGATGTCTGGTTGTGATAACAATAAGAGGAGGTAAAGTGGTTCATCACACGCACCACCTACAGGCCAGACAGGTCAGGGAGATATATTGCATATGCAAGTGCACACACACACACACACACACACACACTGAATCTAAGATGTGTGAGAAAATGTCATCAGACAGAATACCTTGACCCTACCACTTCCACCCCAGTCTCATATCTAAAGTCTCAGCTGCACCTTACTGAAATAGGCTTTCTCAAAAATCCTCTTATAATGTGGACCACTAAGACTAAGACAGCATTTCAACACATGTTGAGTCTAAAAGTGTTAGTTTTCCTAAAACAAAGGGGTATTATCATTTTCTGTCAAAGTTTTGCTTGATGTTTTTTTTTGTCTTTTTAAGGGAGGGAGGACAAAAGAGACAACAAAACCTTGGTCTTTTAATACTTCAAAATTCTTTTTACAAGGAAGACAAAATAAAGTTCAATAAAGTTTTTCACTGTAAAATTCTAGAGTCAGAAACCGTGTACAATAGTCTGGCTTAAATGTTTAAATAAAAGGCCATCCTGCCTTTGCTTCGGGTCCATAAGTGGTGGCAACAAGACACTTTAATATTATTAAGATGAATTAGGAAAATGTTTGTCTGAACTATTACTTGATGAGCAACAGTCCATGCGGTCGATCCCATCTCAGTGAAGGTACTGAGCACAACTTTCTGAGATCTTACCAGAAAAAAACTATGTGGATAGAGAGACAGATGTAAAAGAAAAAAAGGTAATTAAATGATGTAACGATTATTATTATTATTTTTTGCATATGCCATTTAACAGAAAGTATCAGGTGTGTTGGGAGTTAGAGGCTTGAAATTCATTCTGAGGATGTACTACAGCTTTAGCTCAAAATACACATATTTATTTTGTCAGTCATAAAACACATGGAGTAATTAGGTACTGAGTCAAAATATAGCAAAAATAACAAATACTGTTAGATCGACAAAACAATTTTATGGTGCAAACATATCAACATCTATTTAATATGACACAGCAGCAGGTGTATAATCAAAATAGGTGACTAATAACTATAATTATAATTTAAGGAAAGTGTTAACAAGGAAACTTGTCTTCACTTTAAGGTTCCTCAGACTTGTATAACGTCTTTTGTGTTAGTGTTTCAGACCATACAGACTTTATAAGGTCATATTTGTTCATCTCAGTCAAGCCACAAAATACAAACAACCAGGATACAAACTAATGTCATTTGCACTGGCAGAATCAAAAATTTAAAAGGTTTAATAACATTGTAGTCGGATCTGAAGTCTTCAAATGTAAGTGTTAAGTTTGATGTTATTTATGACTCTGCTGTCATAATTAGGATATCTTTATTCTCGAGGTTAAACAGCTCCTCCTCTTCCCTCACCCTTTCACTGCCATCTCTCAACAGTTCAGATAATCTCTCCCTTTCTTTCACTGTCTCTTTGATGGACTTTTTCTATTTCAATCCAGACAGAGTCCGTATTAAACACTCATCGCTGTGATAACCCTGCTCGCTGCCACTCCACCACATCTAAGCCACATCCATTCACATTCTCATAGCTGACCTAATTCTTTCAGAAAGTTAAAACACGACCAGGCTCTATTTAAACCTATTTAAAGCAAAAACACGACCTCTCGGAAGGTGCAGTCAGACCTGACCTGCACGTAAGTATTAGATCTCCTCAATTCAAAAACACTTCGCACTTCAACTGCCTGTGGGAAATCAGTTTAAATACACCTTTTGTGAAGAAGAGGGATCATTTAGGCTAATCACTGCATGACTACAGTCGTTACGGGCAACTCAGTTCAATTCAATTCAACTTTATTTACTTCTGTGCCAATAAAATGGTCTCAGGGCACTTTTCAGAGACAGAGCATGACCCCCGAGCAAATATTAAATATCAAATAAAGAAGGAGTGGCAAGTGAAAACTCTCCGAGTGGGAGAAATTCTTTTAGCCAAAAAGAAGAAAGAAAAGAAAAGAAAACTCCCCTTAAAGAGGGAGGAAACGTTGAACGGGACCTGGCTCATGAGGAGGGCACCAACACGCTGAATCTCCTTTTGTTTCTGACAGACCCTGGTGTGCTTTAAAGATAACATCAGTAAATACCGTGGTGTTGCCGGTCCCTGCTGCAGCTGTTGATCCCCTTCTTCTGTATGCTTTATTGACGGGCAGCGCAGTAGAGCAGTGGTTAGCTAGAAGGTTCAGCTGCTCTTTCTGCATGTTCTCTCTGGGTCTGCATGGGTTTTCACCAGGTACTCTGGTTTCCTCCTACCCCAAACACTTCCTGTTTAGACTAATTGCTAATACTACATCCCAGCCTTTACATTAAGTATAATGCCCTTTGATTTATTGGAGCAATTATAGGAATAATTTGGCCTAATAAAAAAAATCTTTGAGTGAGACCACCATGAATGATCTTAGAAAGGTGCTATGATGTTGATCACGTGGTCTCATCACCCTCTTAAAGAGTTTTGCTGCTTTTTCACCTTGCACAAGTAATTCTCTATATTCTCTTCAAAAAATGATCCTCATGCTCTTTACCTCACCACCAAGCAGATCAAACAATTTGGAAATCAATAAAACACTGAGGTCATAGAGGTGCTAGAATATAAATGTTCTGCGAAAATGTATTCTGCCAGTGGGAGCTCTGGACCTAAACGCTAGCTCTTCAGCTCTCTGTGAGGTTATTTCTCTCCCCCTCAAGTGTGGATGGAGTCCAGATCAACTCTGCCCTGCTCTGATTTGCTCCAGTGCAGTTGTGAGGCTTTCATCAAAGCCATGTGCGGTGGTTGATCCCCTTTGTTCTTTAACGTAGCCTTGGGCAGGGTGCTACATTTGGGTTGAGCCATCCAGCTGGGAAACCATCAGAGAGTGATAAAACCAAAAAAAAAAAGAAGGAGCAATGAAGAAAACACAAGGCAACAGCAGAAAAATACTCTTATGATAGGCAGCACCACACACTCAAGGACACAAACAGCTGGATGCCATCCCACTGGCCTGACATTCACCCCTGGAAACATTTAATAAACATCGGATAAGCTGCTATTCACATCGTTTGCTGGCGATGTCGTTGTGTGTGTGTGTGGGAAAAGTTCAAGGCAGGCCATGGGCAACTGTCTCACTTTACCTTTTCATTCTGTTGTGTATACCCTTCATTTCCCAGAGATGAGGTTAACCAAACACCTCCACAGAGGAGTCGACCCATAGAAGGACACACACACACTCTCACTCACACACATACACATGTATGCCATAGTCCCACATCTTATCCACACTGCCCCCCCCCGCCCCCCTTTCTCTCTCTCTTTTTTTTAATAAAGCAACACAGATTAATTGGATGTGACATGACTCAAAA
>JBAMYA010000020.1:11512416-11525201 GCA_037176975.1 Arrhamphus sclerolepis | reverse complement strand
GACAGCTCTTTGGTCTTGGTCATAGTGGAGTTTGGAGTGGGACTGTTTGAGGTTGTGGACAGGTGTCTTTTATACTGATAACCAGTTCACACAGGTTCCATTAATACAGGTAACGAGTGGAGGAAAGAGGAGCCTCTTACAGAAGAAGTTACAGGTCTGTGAGAGCCAGAAATCTTGCTTGTTAATAGGTGACCAAATACTTATTTTCCACCATGATTTGCAAATAAATTCTTTAAAAATCAGCCAATGTGATTCTCTGGATTTTGTTTCTCATTTTGTCTCTCATAGTTGAGGTATAGCTATGATGAAAATTACAGGCCTCTCTCATCTTGTTAAGTGGGAGAACTGGCACAATTGATGGTTGACCAAATACATTTTCTCACCACTGTAGATTATAAAGCATACATTTTTGCACTGCAGTTTGGGGTCATTGATATATTTATTCTATCTTTTGTATATCTTTATAATGGAAACCCCTTGTTTCACCATCTTAATTTAACAATATATGAACTAATGATTCTTATATTTTAATCATATTTGGCTTTGATAACTTGGTCAGCATCAGGAGAAATGTTAACTGAGGGCAGATTCAATGCATGACAATGTTATCTTATTACACATAACCATACATTTTAATGAAATAAACATTACTCAGGATCACCATTCATATCTTTACTTGTACATGATAATGAGTCCCTTTTGCCTGCATCCTCCTTTGCAACTCCCCTCTCTGCTCCTCAACCTCACAGGCCTACAGCAGTAGCCTGATGAGAAAATTGACTGTGAATGTAAACTTTTGGGAGGTAGAGGTTCCCTTGGTTTGGGATTTTTGAATACCTCCCATTGATTTAATCTGAGGAGCGTTTAAAGGGAGAGAGTGGGAAGAGGTTGGGTGAGAGAAGACACACAAGGAGATGTCATTGTGTCAGTCTGCTGGTATCAGAAATAAATGAACTCATAGGCCACTGTCCCACTCATATGGCATTAAAAAAACAAAAAAACAAACTCAAATCATATGTGCTCCTCAGCCACGAGGTGAATCGATCCACTGGGCAAATGCCCGGTATGCCAGATTACAGGTCCAGTCCTGTTTAGCAGCGAAAGAAATACAGCTGATAGGCCCTTGAGGTGACCAAATGAGCACTGGCTGTGTTGGTTGTCCTTCTCTTACCCCACTTTTACTGGCCCTGTCTTCCTCTGCTTTTAGCAACAAGAAGCCACAGCTATGCATGTGTTTATTTCTCACCATCACTCAGCAGCAAACAATTTCCTCACGAGTAGGAAGAAAGTGAGAAAAATTGTTTGTGTGTGGGAGGCTTTTCTGTCAGCACTAAAAATGTCTGTTTCCATTTGCATTCTGTTAACAGAATTCACCATTACTGAAGGAATAAATTGTGTGTTTTTTCCTTCAATCAGTTTTAGGGAAATAGTTTTACCATCTCAGAAGTCCCTGCTCAGGATAGAGCATTTGTTGAGGTTTGATGAACTTTCAAGTTCACCGTGTTTTGCTTTTAGCTTGTGGTTGGCGATCATCAGGATGGGGAAGCCCAAGATATTTCACAAATAGTTGCAACTAAAGTCCACTGCATCCTGAGGAATTGTTGAATTCTTTGAACTATTTTCTTTAAATATCCCATAGACTTCGGTCAGCTGTGGAAATCCAGTTCACAATTGCAGGAGAAATTTCTTTCATCTATGCTTCAGGAAAATATAAAGTTCTTTAAACTGAAAAAGCATCCACTGTTTGTGAGAGTCATATCTCTGGATTATGTTTAAGTCTTATCAGGACTATTTTTGAAGAAGAATCCAGTTTCTTTCAAATACAAAATGCTTGTCTGAGTATTAACTAGACTCCCAGTGTGAAAACAACAGCCAACAGTACTAGCCTGCTGGGCCTCGCCTTCACCACAGATTCCCCTTCTGTCCAACTCGGTGTAAAATTTGCCCCTCATATTAACACACTTGCTCAAACGCAAACAAACAGTCTCACAGCTTCAGTAAATTTCATTCATTCCTCTGATTTCTGAAGAACCTGAACCACGTCACCACTTACAGAGCTCAAGGATTTACCATGAACATGTTCCTCTGTAGCTTCTACAGCAGACTATAATGCACACATGCACTATACCAGATCAAATACGTAGAACAAGAACCTGATTTCCTGCGATGGACTGGTGACTGCCCTTTAATGGATATAGATGATGGATGGATGAACCTGATTTCCATATCAGATTACTTAACAATGACTGCCACTGGCATTGCTGTTGACAACAACAACAACAAAATAAAATAAAGACAGATAAGGGGATGCCATCTCAGGAGGCAGAGAAAGATGGGGAACAGTAGCAGTTTCAGAGTGAGAGTTGGAACCCTAATTGGGTCGAAAGCAAGATGATATGATGCAGGTGGATATAGTGTGTCTTTAGGGAATGATGTGGAAAGGCAGCAAGGCTAGAAACACTGGAGGAGGAAACAAGCTATTTTATCATGGAGTAATGGTGTAGTGGTGATCCTGAAAACAAAGGTCCCCCACTAGAGGCGAGGAGGTCATATTGTGGGTGCAGAGTTAAAGTTAAAGCGGCAAGCAGAAAACTAAATATCTTCTGCAAGATCAAAATAAGCATACCTGACCAAATTATGGCACTAACCACTTATATGCAAACAGCTGAAATAAATAAATACATAAACCATCAGTACCTTCCGTAATCATGGGAGATGTGACCTCAGTACCGAATAAGACTGATGAAAACTGAAGTCCTAAACAGAGTGCAGTATGTTGGGTCTATGAAACATGGATCACAACTGCATCCTGGATGCTAACATGTAGCTATGTGGCTTCACCACAGTCATGTGGACAGTGACAACAGCGTGTGGGAAATTCAGTACACTGGTGGAGATCTGGTGCATGATACTGGCCCGGCATACCAGTACCAACTTTCATCCAGTGTGTAACACTGGTTGCGATCACTGGTTGATGCTGACCAAGTCTTGGAGGTGAACACTGCTTTATGTCTGACTGCTGGACTACATACCAATCACAAAACAAAACCTCCACACATTTATAGTAGTACACCACATGCATCAGCATACTACATGAACCACATCCACCACTGTTTTGGTGTTCCACTGTATATGATTTTATTTATATAAAAAAAATAAAAAAAAAAGAAGCCAGTGGGGAGTAGGAAGGAGGATTTTCTATAGATGTGAACATGTGTAATCCTGGACACGTGAGCACCAAAATCTCCAGCTGCTGCAGAGTCATTCAACTTTTAACTGTATGTTTGAATCTGTATTTGTTGCCCAGATAATTTGGATACAATATTATTGTTACTGTTTACAGACATAGTCTGTGATGTTATCCACCCTGCTGTTGCTAAACTACAACAAAGCACCCTGAAGAGCTTGTGCTATCTCTAGGGACTTCAGTCTAGGGACTTTCTCTCAGTCTGTCGACTGTAAAACCAGAGGAAACAGGATTATTGATTTAATGTATACAAATGTAAGTGCAGGTCACAACCTTATTCTTCTTCAGCCTCGCTATAAAACAAGAGTGAGGAAGTTATCCACAATCATACGCTAATTTAGGAAGTGGTCTGAGGCAGAGCAGGATCTGAGAGACTGCTTCAGAACTACAGACTGGGACGTACTGCAGGGGTCATACAGTTGGAACGTCGAGGAGGTTTTTGACTGCTTTACTGTCTGCATTAACTTTTTTATGTACCTTTTTTATTGTTGTTCCTGTAAGAACTGTATGCTGCTATGTTAACAACAAGCCCTGGGTCATCAAGAGCTTTCTGAGCCAGAAGTAGGAGGCCTTTAAAGATGGTGATCAGCAGGAGCTTAAGCACTTAAGGGAACACAGAGTCCAGCTCAAGGAGGTGAAGTAGCAAGACAAGAGGAAGCTGGAGCAGAAGCTGCAGAAGAACAGCATGAAGGAGGTGTAGGGCAGGATGAAGATAATCATCGGCTGCAGCTGGAAGTGGCCATTTCACAAGCATGTAATTTATGAATTGAATATGAATATCACAAAGAAAAAAAATCTGTTTGGTGTGTGCTCAAGGCCGTATACATGCTTGCTCAACCTCTGCTCTCAGTTCTGTCTATATGCTCCCTCAGTCCCTTTGCTCAAACCTAATCATGCACTTGCACAAATCAACACACAATTCGACCAGCTACAGACCTGGAATGAACATATAAATGCTGTTGCTATCGCTACTGTTGCTGATCTTTTGCCGTCAGTGACATCACCAATCGACAAACAATATGCCGCCTTTGCAGGGACTGCTATATGCTGCAGAAATGTTATTGCAGAAAGCAGCAATAATATTCAGGAAATGTCCCCTCTGCCACAGATGACTAAAGATTTTTTTTCTTTTAAATTGAAATTTTATTTGCAGCACATTTGATGAAACGCACTGATTTAACTGATTTATTATATAAGAGGCAGGAAATGTTAGCTGTAGAGCTACCAAGTCAGCTGTTCATGTTCATTGGGTAGTTTATTATTATTTTATTTGTGTCGCATCATGATATATTAGTGGATCCAAAAAGATTAAACCAAATATTAACAGTGCTTTAAAGGTCTAAACAGCATTCATACTAATTTTATTTCCAACAGGACATTTTGAGAAACCATCTAATAGAGAGGATGCTAAACAAATTACAAACCAACAAGCATTACATTTGGATTATTTGGCGTTCCTGGCTCATCATAAACTTCTTCTAGAATAATTTTCTGAGCAGAGTGGTGGTGTGTTGGAAATTGTCAAAAAGGCACTTTAAAATCTTCTTGACCTAGTCTAGTGTGAAGTTGTTAAAAGCTCTGTGATTATTGTTAGTCTAGAACCTACAAAAGTATGATTGACAAAGAGCTCAACAATGTCACATGCTTCAATGTTTGGCCTGATTTTTTATTTTTTTTATAAAGAAGTTAATGTTTGAACAAAGTTCACTTATACAAGAACTGATCATAAACAGAAGCCAATATGAAAGCCTGTCTTTAATAAGTCAAAATATGCAGACTGGCGTTTTAACACCAATTAGGATCATCCATGTTTTAATACACAAAGCTGAAACATCAAGAATTACTGGGATCACTGGCAAAGCAATGTCATAAGTCTTATTTTTTATTTTTCTGCAGATCTTGTATTTGGATGCTGCCTCAAACAAGAAAGTAAAAACTGCATTTTCATGTGTGACTGCCCAGTCACCCACTGAAGGCAACAGCCATTGCACCATCTTCTCTCTTTTATGTAATGCAAAAAAGAAAGAAGATGGCGCAGCACATGAATATTTGAAATTAAAACTGTATTTTAATGTTACACATTGGACCACCAAATGCACCTGAAACCAGAAAAACAGTCAGTCAATGCTTAATGTATGTAATACATTGATACTTGCAGGAAAGTTGTAATTCTCCTTTAAGTTCTCTTCTTTCATGTTTCTTTTTCTCTCAATGCAGTTGGCACCATGAAATCAGCACTTGGCTGCAAAAGAGTACATGTAATGTTCGAAGTTCAGCTCAGAAATGGAGAAGAACACAACAGAGAAAAGGAACAGCCAGAACAGACTAAGTCAATTAATAGTGACTTTGACAATGTTCCCAGGTACAAAGAGAGGGAGACAAGCTTCAGGATTTGAAGCCATCAGGTTCACCAGAATGTCCTTTCTTAGCTGTTGCAGCACTGGAATCATTCTTGTAGACTATAAGATGATGGTACTTAGAAGACAGATAATCAAAAAAACAACAACAAAAAACAAAAATAAATTAATCTGTAAAGGTGAAAATGACATCCCAGTGAAAGCCTAAACGTAATTTACAACTATACTGAACTATCCTTTCTTTATGTTCCAGATGTTCCTGTGAGTCCACGGTTCATAATTTCATCAACCCACAACATTAGAGTTTAATACCCCTGTGACACACCATACACACCTTTGCAGTGTGTGTACTGGAGCTTCAGAAGTTGTACTTGGACTCTTGTGATTTGCTCCTGGCATTATACATACAAAACTGTACATCAAACAAGTTTTCAAAATAACAGATGACACATATGCATGACCAATAAAAACAACTTACCACACAGAAAATTTAATTATGCTACCCTTCTCCACACAGACAGGATTGTGATTTCATCTTTTGGATATTCATTGATGCAAATTAAACCAGAAATGTGAAACAGAATTTGTTTTGAATTTGAACACATTACAAACAGTTGAAGAAAAGAAAAGGTTAAATTACTGAATCAACATTAGAATCCTAGATCTCTTCTGAATTTTAGTGCCAATATATAGTAGTTTTACCTTAGCTGCACTCTGAACAATAGACTACTGTGCATTAATGTATATATATATATCTCATGTATTTTGTTGTTTCTATCTTTTGTCAAAAAAAAAAACAAAAAAAAAAAACATCAGTGACATCAGGATCCTGTTATCATTTGCATCCCTTAATGTCTACTGCAAGCATCTGCAGAGGCATTGTTGCTTCATCGCACTGGTAGCATGTCTTTTTTGGGATCTTTGAAGACTGGTGACTCAGGAGAAAAAGGGGATGTGTGCCATGTACATATTATGCAGCTCAATTTTTTCATTAAACTAAATTTGATTAATACCACGAGACACACAGTTGTGTTATAAATCAATTCATCCATTAACTTTCGTTTATCCAGATCCAGGTCGAGGGGGCAGCAGCCTAAGCAGAGAGGCCCAGACCTCCCACTCCCCAGCCAAGACCTCTAACTCTTCCTGGACACAGAGACATCCCTGGACCAGTCGAGAGATATGATCTCTCCAGCGTGTCCTGGATCTGGGTCTTATGTTGTACAGTACACATGGAAACAACCACAAGCTCACAAATCTGTTGCTTTACGGTAGAGGCATCCTCTATGAAGATTTTCCATTTTGGGCCTGGTTTCTGTCAGCACTCTTGAAATCTTGGTTCACAAGAAAATTAAAGGAGAATGTAAAAGAGAAAAGACAAAGTAAAACAGCAACACATGACTCAAGTTAAATGTGCCTAATGGTTCTCTTTATGAAATGAACTAGAATGTCAAACCTCTGTGACATTCACTAAATTTAGCGACAAAGTAAACTGGAAGCACTGGGTTGCAGACCTAAGCAGAAATGCAAATTTGACTGGTAGCGTCACGCGGGATGCTGCACTGGCTAGAAGCAGAGAAGCACCGTGCCTTGATGTTAATTAGTGTTAATTAATGTAGACCAGAATATAAGGTGACAAGAGAAATAATTTTCCAGGATAACTTAACATCTTCTTGGACATTTAGCCTTTTTTTCTCATTTTTCATGTTTTCCAGGACGTGTGGGAACCCTGTGCATTAGAGCATCTCTAACATCTCAGACCTCCTCCTCTACACCTCGAGCTGCTGCCACCACGAGCTGAGGTGGTGTTGCTGCAGGTACATCCCATAATATTTCATATGTCACTCCATAACTTTCACACAAATTATGCAAAGCACAGCAACTCAGCACCATTGATTTCACCAGTCGGACATCACAGTCATTACTTTTCAGAAGGCAACGCCACCTTCCTTTTAACCCGTTCTCCACAGCTGACTTTTTGGTTATACACATGCTGTTCTGCTGCCAGTCGTTCAGTGTCCTGGAATGGTTTCAAGAGCCAGTCCTGCAAGGGATAAGCAGTCTCCAAGAATGTCATAGCCAGCGGTCAGCGCACCAAATCCTTTTGAGAGCAGGGAATAGGTTTCTCTCGCTGGATAACTCCCACAGTGAGCACAGTCTGAGAACCCAAGCATCGTGCAAGCTTCCTGGCAGTCCAGTAAACACATTCCAGAACAACCCCTTTCCATCAACAACACCTTGAAGAATTATGGAATGCCATCCTTTACGGTTAAAATAGTCAGTGTGATAATGGTGTGGTGCTATGATGGGTATTTGGGAGCCATCAGTAGCACCAACACAGTGTGGGAGCCCCCACCTGTTCTCAATGTAGGCAGCCATTTCTCTGAACCTCCCTTCATCAGGAAAAATGTATTTGTTCTGGCAACAACACTTCTACTACAGCGCAAAACTCTTGCACATAGTCGTGATGCTGACTCCAAAAAAAAAATGTCCAATACTTCGGTATTCTGAACCAGTAGCAAGGTTCCAGTGCAATGACCACTCAATGGCCACACATTCCCAGAAACCTGTGTGTTGTCGCTCCATAGCTGTATGGAATTTATTACACAAGAAGCTGAATGTTTCTTCAGACATCCGAGGTTCTGCACCCATTGCGTTTTGTTGAAACTGGGAACAATAACATCCCACTACTGGGAGGCTCGACTGTACATCCAGATAGACGGTTTGCAGCAGCAATTATGCAACAACTGGACCATCTGAAACACACACACAAAACATACATATTCTCAACACCTAATAGTGACCAAATACAGCTATTACAACATGGTAGACGGGACTTAGACGATTGTTGGAAATAAGCATTAGCTACCATTAACTTACCCTCATACTTTGCATCCTTTTATCTTTTTACACTGCTGTATGTTTTCCCAAACTCTGATACGTCTCTTGGGTGTTTCCTCTTGCCGCATGTAGCCTTCTTTGGCTTTGTTCTATAAACGTGCGATTAATATAAAGCCACAAACCAAGCAGCTAGTACACCATTGTCTCGACATCCTCCATTGTCCTTGTTGCATGCGTGACCAGAGTTACCATATTTAAAAACGTTACCCCATTTTGGGCCACCTTACCATGAAGGCCTCACCCACATTTGAAGTGGTACTGAACTGGAATGGTAATGGAAAATGACTGAGACCTAGGCGAGTCGAGCAGGTATGAGTGGAGAAGGGTCATTTGTATGTTGATTGTCAACTTTAAGAGAAATATAAGTCAAATATTATTTCCATCCTGACTGAATAGATACACAAAACTGCAGACAAGAAGGGACAGAATAGATTTTACTTCTTGAGGAAACTTCGGTCCTTCAGTGTTTGCAGATAGATAGAAAAATCTTTATTAATCCCCGAAGGGAAATTCAAATTAATTCATGTTGCACGTCCTCTAAAAGTCTGTGTTGGCAGTGCAATGTTATCTACCATCATCTGTAGTGGTAGCAGCATCAGAGCCAGTAACTGACAAAAAAAACAAAAAAAACACTGACAAAGAAGGCTGGCTCTTTTCTCTGAACTTTTCAGGGGCCTCTAGTTGACTGTGCAAAGAAGAGTGCTTAATTTTAAGAAAAATGTGATGTCATAAATTCATGGTCCACATGCAGCATTATCATTTCTTGTATTTTTAGTCATACAAACATTACTAAACTTCATGAAAAAGTCAGTATTATACAACAAGAACAGTGTGCTATAATATTAGACTGCTCATTGTATTTTTTTGAAAAATACTTGTATGTCACAATGTTACACTAAAATGGAAGGGTGAATTTTCAAAAAGGCAATAATACCGTTTCCCCCCAACTGCTGTCTCCCATCATTCTCAATTTACTGCCAGTCTAGGTTTCCTCTAAACACCTCTGTGTGTTTCTGTAGTGGACTATCAGATGGCAGACGGGGGGGATTTGAGGTTGAGAATCTTTGCTCTATGAGGTCAAAGCTCTGGTATTTCCATTCCAATCTGCAATTCCATGGAAAACCACAGTATCAGCTCCCCTATCCCCAGTTACCTGTTCATACACTTTGACACACAAAAATAAATCTAATGAGGTTCTAACTTCTTATTTGTTTTCTGTACTATTTGAGAATGTTCAATAGAGTTTGGAATGGTTAACCTGAAGAATTGTAATACAAAACTATGTCAAGTTCAAGTTTCATATCAAGTAAACTAACTTTATATGACAGACCTGTGTCTTAACTTAACAGAGATCTGATTCATCAGCTAATTCAGAGAGAGAAAAAAAAAATATTTTTTTTTCACAATGTTGAAATTGGAATGTTTGGTTACCCACAAATGGCCATGTCCCTCTCAAGGTTAAATGGAATAAAGCAAGTAGTTCCAAATTATCACCATCAGAAACCACTAACATAACAGTGTTATATTAGTGGTTTCTGGTGTGTGTGTTATAATAAACCCAAATAGTGGAGTAAATGTTTATTTAAGACAACAAAAACTACATTGTACACAGGTTGTAGAAAACATGATTGTGTTCTTTCACCTTACATCCAGTGAAGATGCTACTTCTGAGATTTACGATAATCACAATATTTTTTGTTTGAAATAACAAAAGACATGAATTCATTTCAAACAGTGACTGTAAAAAGGATTTATTCACCTGTCAAGGACACATCAGTTGAGTCTTCATAACTATGAATATTCTACAAGTAGCATTACAGGCTGGAGGAAACACCAACTGAGGAAACCTGGTAATTTGCCAACATATTTCATGATGACATGTTCTAGATAATCTAAGCTGCATTGAACTGAATCCATCACTTTCATTCAGTTGTAGGCTTAAGTTAACATTATGGCCAGAAGTCATTTATACTGACAGTGCAGCTTCCTCCAGCTTGTTCAGCTACAATAGAGGGAATTTAGGATGCAATTACATCCATCGACCACACACACGCATGCTCAGATGGACCGAGTGATGAGTCTGCCTTTAAACTACTTGCTTTTATTTGACCACTACACTAACAGTAAAAGAAAATAACAGCTGGGAAATAAAGACACCCAGTAATTTTTTCTGCAATCATCCTACAGATAAAGTCACATACAGCTGCACAGAAAACACACAAATACGAGTGTGCTTAACCATAAAACCACTGGGCTTCAGAGACAAAAGCCTTGTCATGCTCTGGTGGGGTCCTGTCACTAATCCATACAGCCTCAGGGATTGTAGATAGCAGACAGACACACATACACCCAGACACACAAAACATGGCGGTATATGCGAAAGAGAAATTTAACACACACAGTGCCTGGATTTGTAGACGCATACTTCCACACACTCTACTCTCCACAGACACAGACAGTGGTGTTGTATAGCTTGCTGGCAGCGTGTTAAGGCCAAAAGAGCTACTGGCGACATGTTGGACAGGGGAGATGGCTCACTAAGCCTAATCACACATGGGAATGCTGTCTGGAGCACCTGACCATCAGACCTCTCACTGTGTGTGCTATGTATATGCTTGCTTACTTACATGTAGTTTTGCATGTGTGTGTGTGTGAACCCTGGATGAGGGCACTCATAATTGGGGCTTAACACCCTGAACAGGGCAGAAGGAGTGGTGCCAGAACAGGATTGGGGGCGTCTGACTGGAGCTGAACTTGAATAGGTGGTGGGGGGTTGTAATGAGTCATCCAGATTCTTATGGGCAAAGCCTCACACAGCCGGAGAATATATTCCATACACCGAAAACAGTCCACCCCATAAAACTCAGAATCAATTACTTTATTCCACAGATCAAAGATAGAACTAAATGTTTGATGTTTGATCTGTTCTGCTCATCTGTTCATATTTTCTAGAATCTGCTCAGGCAAACTCCTATTGATATGTCCGGTTTGCTCCTATTATATCAAACTCCAAGCACATTGGAATGATTGTAGATTTTATCAGCAAATAAAATATTGGACTTTCCATTTAATTGTTGAGTGAATTTCAAGCACAAAGCTGAAAAGGTCATATGGACATAACCAGTTGTGTTAGCACTATCACATACTTAGATAATCACTCACTCGCATATTCATTCACTCATTAATGAATTCATTTATTCCATTATAATACACCTCATCAGCTTTACCATCTGCTGAGAACTTTAACAATGACAGAAAAGAAAAAAAAAAAAAAAAAAGGAACGACTGAAGGCATTTTTCTTTTCACACTGAATTGCTGTTCTTCAAAGATCTTAAAAACTTTGAATGAGAGACTTGGAGAATATTTCTTTTTTTTCTTAGTAGCATTACATATGTGTTATTTGAGGTCTCACAGATAAAGAGGGTTAGAGATTTGGAAGACCTGATATAACACACGCTACAATTTAGAGAATTCCTTGGAACATATGCTGGTGTGACTGTGGAGGCTGAAAAACAAAAAGAATAAGTAGATAATGTTTTGTCTGATGTCCAGCATCTAGAAGGCCTCACCCAAATCACAAAAGACTTTTACTGAATTCCTTTTTTTCTCTTTTATATTCTGCCTTTCGGCAGCTCCTCTCCTTCTCTGTCATGTTACGAGAGTATTGTCACGAAGTGAACTTGAGAGGAATTTAGTGGTCGAAGCCCAAAAGACTTTCTGATGTTCCAAAAGACAGTTTGTCAGACTTCTTGTGAGAAGACATGGGACATACTTCCACCTTTGGTATTATGGAACCTCCCCATAGATTTCTGTCCAGGATTATTTTTCTGGCTGGTCTCTCTCTTCAAAATGTCTCTGGTACTTGCGGTCCAAGTGGCAAGCTTATGTAACAATCTACCAAAAATCTTTGAATATCAGAGTTTTTAATTGCAAGTTGTTTATAAAATACATTATAGATAACCTGTTTCCTTTAAGTAAATAATACCATATCACATTTCATAAGGGTATAGGCTTTTTAGTTCAAAATTGAAGTCAATGAATACAGTCTAGTTACCAAGTACCAATGTGTACGAAGGAGAATCTATGCTGTATTAAAGACTATAATAAGATAGACCATGACATGTGTACTTGTTTTAAAGTCTCTTATAAAGTGAATTGGTGATATAGAATGAACTTGATATTATATTAAATGTTGAGCACAATCATTTCTTCCTTTCACTAGAATTTTTTGATATATATATATATATATATATATATATATATACACATATATATATAT
>JBAMYA010000020.1:11481585-11503939 GCA_037176975.1 Arrhamphus sclerolepis | reverse complement strand
ATTCCACCTTAAAGCAGCTGCTCTCCACCTCAGTTATTCCACCTTAAAGCAGCCGCTCTCCACCTCAGTTATTCCACGTTTTGATGTCAGCATTGAAATTTCATCAGAAACCGGACTAAAACGAGTTTGACACACGTGCTTTAAAGTCTTCAGCAGATCAATCGCTCTTCATTGTGTTTTCTAAGATCTCCGTTTTTTAAGGCGTGCGTCGCATCAGAAGATCTTACAACATCAAACTTCAAGTTTTAATGTCTTTTATAAATCCGGTTTGCACATTATGTTTCAGATCAATTTTATGGCACACTTACACAAAAATTAACCAAAAAAAAAAAAAAAAGGGAATTCCAGAGGAGACGTATTTTTTTCTCATGATAGTTTGCTTAATCGTTGTTCTTTTTTCACTCCAGGTCGAGTCAGCAGTATCATCCATCCATCATGGACGACGAGAGCTGCTAGAGGAAGCCTGCCGCTCCTACACCCGCAAGCGGAGAGTCCTCATCCCTGAAGACCTGAAGCATGTCATTGTGGACGACCAGCATGGTTTGCTGTACTGTTACGTGCCCAAAGTGGCCTGCACCAACTGGAAGCGGGTGCTCATGGTTCTGACCGGTGCCGCGGGGGCCCAGGGGGACCCACTGGCGATCCCTGCCAACGAAGCTCACGTCCCAGGTAACCTCCGCACCCTGTCGGAGTACTCCACCTCCGAGATCAACCAGCGCCTGCGCTCGTACCTGAAGTTCATCTTTGTGCGTGAGCCCTTCGAACGGTTGGTGTCTGCGTATCGCAACAAATTCACGCGCAGCTACAACACAGCTTTTCATAAACGATATGGCACGAAGATAGTGAGGCGCCACAGGCCGGACCCGCAGCCTGAGGCTTTGGAGAAGGGAAATGACGTCTCCTTCGAGGAATTCGTCTATTATCTCGTGGACCCGGCAACCCAGCGAGAGGAGCCCTTCAACGAACACTGGGAGCGAGTGCATTCGCTGTGCCACCCCTGCCTCATCCACTATGACGTGGTGGGAAAGTACGAAACACTGGAGGAAGACTCCCGCTACGTGCTGCAGCTGGCTGGGGTGGAGAACCAGGTCAGCTTCCCTGCCTCGTCCAAAAGTACTAGGACTACAGGAGATATGGTGGCCCACTTCTTCCACAACATCAGCCCTTTTTATCAGAAGAAGCTTTACAATCTCTATCGTATGGACTTCCTGCTCTTCAACTACTCTATGCCTGCCTACCTCAAGTTTAGCTGAGGCTGGGATGTCACAAGCACAACACACTGAAATAAGTACATTTTCGGAGACGTTTGTCTTACTTCAGGCTTTATTACTGACACCACAAGTACTGTTTTACAAAAACACCACAAAAGCATGACAAGGTGTCCCTGTTAGAGCTGCAAAGAAAAATAATTGGAGAATTCCTGTGCTCAGAGTGGATGGACGACTGTGAGACCTTAAATTGACATTTCAAAGCTGATGCCTACATAAGGAAAGTTAGATATTATTGTAAACAATGGTCATATGGATGTTGCTGAATGTGTGAAATACTGTCCAACCATTGGTTTATTTTCACGTCACTGCTTTCTGCTGTTAATTTGCACAATACACGTTCTTAAGGGTAAAGTATTCAAATCACATTTAGACAGTGAATGTCTTTTTGATTGTGCCTTTGATTGTGGGCCTTATTTTGATCCAAGGCAACAATGACAACTTTTGTTACTGTGACTTTATTTTCCTCATTGTACTGTAGGGAGGGATTTCTCTCTGTATTTCTTTTTTTTTTATTTATTGTCTCATTTCTGACTTTACGAAGTCGAACTGAAATAGATTTTCTCCCGTTTTCCAATAAATGAATTTCACCAGGCATGTGTGATCTATATAGATTTGTCATAAGGAATATTTTAGGCAGCAATCTGAAGAATTTATTTATTTTTTTGTCAGAATGTAATGAAGCAGCAAATGCAAGATCACAGCAACGTGTCGTTGAGCCTGGTGTCTGTTAAAATAGCTGCATTTTTGGATGGTACATCACAACATTCATCTAATTACCAGTTCATTAAAGACATTTATCTTTCCAAATGTACCAAACAGCTGGAAAGGCTCCAGACAGATTAATATATATATACTAAACCATGTTTCATAATGAAAAAAAATCTTTATTATCTGCTGGAACTTGTTTTTTATTGCCCTAATACAACCATTTTCCAGCTAATATTTAAAAGCAGACAGAGGGCTTTAGAGGTGTGCCACTGGCTGTTATTCTCAAGAATTTGCATTTGTTGCATTAATACTGAATCTTGTTTTTACAGAGTTAAACTGAACGCTGGCCAAGAAAGCTCTAGGGAACAAAACCTTTTCTTTTTTTCCCTTCACTCTTAATGTTTTCTTTTTGCAAGTTTTTTAACAGTCAGTGTTAAATTTCTGGCTCAATATGGGTTGTGTAAAGATAGTTTGAGCAAAACGAAGAGATATTTTCAAGTTGTAGTTTGAAGAAAAATGACTATACCATGCAGAATATCTAATTATACAATCTAAAATCTAATCTTTGTCCAATCAAGATCTACTCCACATACAATCAGAGTACAAAGTAATTAGTTCCACTGGGAACAAAAGCATGGATACGTTTTTCAAGATCCTGCTGAGACACAAGTCCTCTAATCCTGGAGATGTTCTTCAGGTGACAGACGGCCTACTTTGCAATTGTCTCTGAAGATTCAGGTCTGGGTCTAGGACTACACCCAGCACATGCACTCAACGCGTGTATGGTTCATAGTCACCTGGTCACAATGTAATGTAAAGCTGTGTGTCATCTGCACAGTTACGGTAACAATATCAAGATATCAAGAAGCAGGAGGAGTTCAGCTGATACATAATATCCTCCAGGTCTTTGTTGTTGATTGGATATAACTGTCACTTTGTCTGAGCTGGTTTTGAGCGGACTCAACGCTGGTCCAGGACTGGATGTTGCGGTATTCACCGCTGGTTTAATTTTCTGGATTTTCTCTGTAAAGAAGGTGGTAAATTCATTGCAGGTCCTGGCAGAGTGGAGCAGGGTTTGTTAACCACTGGTCAGCACTGGTCTCAGATTTATTGCCAAAAAGCTTTTTTTTTTTTTTAACAACAAAGAAATCATCCACCAAACACAAATTTTCTTACTTTTTGTGCTTAGTTTAGTTAACTTAGATGTGAGCTCTGTGTTCTATCAGAATCGTATACATCTGCTTAATTTCTATCTCACTTTCAACACGACGCAGATCACCAATATTTCATCATCATCACATGTCACTCGCCTACCACTGATATTGGTAATCATATAATTTATCTCTTGGATTAAGAATTTTTTTTTTTTTTTAGTGAGTCATAGTATGTTAGTTTTATGAATCTATTTGGGAGGATGTTTACTTCATGTGTCTTATAGGAAGCTGCTGCCAACTACTGTTGAAAAACTAAAGTCAGAAAATTAAAGTCAAAGATGACTTTATTGGGATCCTGGACTCCTGAATATACGTATACGACCTTAAAACGTAACTTGATGTTTCCACAAGTAGAGTTAAACAAATGAGATGAAATGCACGTATGATGTTTATTTCAATGGGAAACGTGCTCGGACTCTTAAGTGTGCTCGTACCAAAGCTGTAGCAGTTATCTGGCATCACACCAACGTACCAACACACAAAAAAAACACCAGCATGTCTGAACTGTGGAAACATATCATGACAGAGAGGTCAGAGATTTAATGAACTTAAAAATATATGGGGAAATTAAAAAAATAAATAAAAACTTATCAAACTTAAAGCACTTAAGAAGCCCGTCTGTAACGTGGACTTAACTCGGATCCCTTTTGCTGTTTGTTGGATTCTCACTTTTGGCAGGAAAAAGCCAATATACTCTTTCCTTCACAAAAAGCCTTTAAGTCAGAGATTTAGGTTTATTCATTGGCAGAAAATCTTCACATACTTTTACCACTCACTTCTATTTCACTATAGGATCATTTTCCTAACATTGTTTTCAGATTTGTTCAATTAGATTGTCTTTATCTGCTTTTAGGATTTAAAGGAAAACTCAGACATTTTAACAGAATCAAAACTGTATAATGACTCTGAACCAGTTATGATCATAAAAATAATAATTTGTCCACGTAATATTGTGGTGGAAACATATTTCTCTGTTCGCTTGCTCAGTGGCGATATATCAACTTAAAGAAAAAAACGAAACAATACAAAACAAAAACAAAACTCTAGTCAGCAGTCTCACAGTGTGTTTTTTCCAAGTTACATGAAGGAAACTGAACATTCAGAGTAGTTTGAGTCAAACTCCAGTCCAAGTAGAACTGACCATCAAAATGAGTCTGAAACTCAGAGCCAAGAAACCAGTTCCCAGCAGGTCACCCAGTGCTGTGAGGTAGGGGATGGAGTAGTTGTCTGGATCCAGACCCCTTCGCCACAGCCAGCGCACCATCAGGTTGGCCACATAGAGCAGAATCACCACCTTGGTATTGACAACAGTTTAAAATTACAATATGTCAGATGGGTGCAATCAAAGTCTCACAAACCAGTTATTCATGTCGCAATATCACCTGAAGAAGAGCTGCAGAGAGGTAGCAGAAAATAAAGACAGGGGTCATGGCAGTGTGGCCTCCCTGCAGGAGCTGGACTGTGTACAGAAAGATGAGGTGGCCTGGGACCACCAGTGTAACCAGCACTCTGGCTGATTTGGAGTTCACATCTGGATAAATATAGAAAGAAACAATCCGTACTTGTCACCATTTAGCAAAACGTACTCCGAACACATGTTGTCATGTTGCAATGCAAACCTTTAATTCTGCTCATTGACGAAGGTCCAGTAAGAATTTTATTTGTGTGAATGTGGATGAAGCACACGGCTGGATTTGACTGTTCATCTTTTATGAGAAAGAAAATGACTCACGCTGCAAGTTGGTCCGTAAATATTGTCCATATGAGACACGTGTCAAACTGAAGGCCCAAATCTGACCTGCCACTTATTCTTATCAGGCCCACGAGCGCATACAAAGACAATCAGAAACTTATAAGTAGAACGTTTCCGAGGAAATTTGAACACGTCTGCACGTTTGATTTCGTACCGACATCAGAAAGTGGAACAACTGAGGCGGAGAGCAGCTGGTTTATGTCAAAAAGTCAGTATTTGGCAAAAGATTTTACAACAAAATTCTGTCAAAACTTATAATTTTATGTTGAAATTTTGATTTTTGATATTTTAAGTTTAAAAAGGTCTTGATTAGTTGAAAAATTACAAACAATTTACTTGTATTTATTTATTTAAATTAATAAAAGAAAAAAATAGTAGATAAGTCTCCATTTCTCTTTATAAAATTTGAGATTTTATTACAAAAATTCACTTTTTTATGGAAAAGAAAATTTGCCATTTTGCAACATTTAATTGAAAATTGAAAAATAAAAAGTCAGAATTTTGTGACAGTTGTGATATAATAAAAAGTGTATTTTTTTTCAATTTGCGATCACATGAGAAATATTTGTGATATTTGTACAAAAGTCTCAGTTTCATGGTAAATGTAGCATAATTTTTAATATTTGAGATTTTATAACAAAAATCATGATTTTAGGAGAAAAAAAATCTAAATTATATAAAAAAAATTGCAATTTTACAGCGTAGCGTTAGCAAAGGTCACAATCTTGTGTCAGTGTGGTTGTAAAAAAAAATTCTTAATCTTAGAAAATTTGCAATATTTTATTTTTTTTTTACTTATTTGTGATTTTACAAGAAAAAACATTGTAGTTTTAGTACAAAAGTCTCAATTTTATGATGAGATTTCTTTTATGTCTGAGTCCGGGAACCAGCAGGAAATCTGACAACATAGCAGGTTGAGAAAGTTAAGAATAACTGGCCCTTTATCTGTAACCATGGTGATGATGTGGCCCAGGATGAAATAGAGTATGACACTACTGTAATAAGATGCTAGTGAGAGAGGCTATAATGTTGTAACTTTCTAATATGGACATGCTCACACTGCCTCTTTGAATATTGAGTTTTAATATGTCTCACCTGAGGAGCAGAAGGTAGCACATAGTCCAGGACAGTTTTCACTCATTTTTAAAGGAAGAGATCCAGGAACACTCCAGTAATGAAGGTAGGTCGACATCCTGCTTGCCTGGATGGCCACGAGATTTCCCCCGACACCTGCAAAAGCCATGAGGAAGTATCGATGGAAACACTTGTCAATACCGATACAGGAAGATACCGATATAACTAAGAGGTGCAATGATGGGATACGAAACACCAATGCGTTTTAGTGTTTGGAAGGATCTTTTTCTTAGATCTGGGGTGTCAAACTTATTTCCACTCAGGGCCACATCAGCATCATGGAGGTCCTCAAGGGGCCAGTTATGACTGTAAGACTGAATAAACGTAACTACTTCCTAACACACTGTTCAACCACAGTTTCTGTTTTCATTATTTATTCAAGACACAAACATTGTCAGGGTCATGCAGACAGTTTTAGGGGCCAGTCCTCAAGCCAACAGGAAAAGGTCCTCTCAGTACACTGACACATTTTTCTTTTTGAATCACATTATTTAAAAATTAGTTTTTCTGTGGTAATTTTTCAAGATCATAATTTTATGTTTGTTTTTTTTTTGCAAAATCCCAACTTCTTGACATAAACTTATGATCTAATGTTATAATTTTGCAGAATTTTACAGTAACAATCAAATTTTATATGTTAAGAAAACAACCCCTGCAATTTTCAAAAACTGCAGATTTGGTAAAACTTTGACCTTCTAACTGAATACAAAAACTTTTTGTTCTAAAATATTGAATTTCTCAGAACTGAAACTTTAAACTTTAAAATTGAACTTAAAATCATGACTTTATTTCCCTGTTTTTTGGGGTTTGTTTGCAGATTTCACAATATCACAACTTTGACATAAAAAGTACTTTTATCTATAAAAAAAAACTTACTTTTTGTTGTCTATCATGACTTTCATAGAATTAGATGTTTTGATTGTAAAAGTCAATTTTTAGTGGCAAACTAACTTTTTAACTTAATACTGCAATTTGAAAAACTGTCTTTTGCAACCATGAGGAGTATTTTGTCTCCCTGTATTTCAGTATCTTCTGATATTGTTAATATTATTGCAGTAATTACTGATGCACAGTCTTTATGGCACAGACATAGTGGAAAAATGACATCATTACCTATTCAGGAAAGGGTTTCTTTTAACTGAGTTATGTGCGAGACTGAAACAAGCTTGGAAAAATTGTTTCTCTGTCCAGACATACAGTCATTAAACTTGAAACAGCCATTTGTACAAACATTTTGCTGGAAATCTATCCAGCAGCCACTTGTAGGTTTCCCCTTTTTTTCTTCCTTTTTTCACAGAATATCTAGACAGGCAATCTCGCTGCTGTGCCATATTTGTAACAAAGCTGTGTGCATCTCAAACAGATTTCATTAGGAATAAAAACCAAACTTCTTGGCTTGCAGAGTTTTGAAGCGCATGGATCATTTGAACAAAACAAGGGGAACGTTTCTGGCCAACTAGGCATGGGAGGAGAGTGCTGAATGGGATTGCAAATGCACTTTCTGGACTGGGATGGCAATACATGCAAGAGTGTTTGGCAGCACCGAGGCTGGCAGAGACTCGACAGGACCAGGAGCCAGAGGACGCATAGTTGGCATTCTGATCAGGTTTGTGCTTTATGTCAAGTTCTTCCTCTCTACTTAGTATGCTGCTTTGTGGTCAACAGATTTCAGTCAGTGAACATCTAGTTTCAACATACCTCTGAGGCTCTTGTGAGTGTGTGTGTGTGTGTGTGTGTGTGAACTTGTAATTGAATGAATAATTTAAAATTGGAGTTCAGTCTCGCCATGTCCTCAAACTTCATGTTTGGGGCTTGTAGAAATGATAATACTTAGACCTCTTGCATACTCCTGTAATTTCTGTCATCAGCTGGAATGAAGCTTAGTGTTTAGCTTTTATTCTTTATGTTAATTAAGAAAACAATGAAACTTAACAGTTCTTCATCAAAGATTAGGACTGTTTAACTACAATACCCATAAATCCCACCTCTGTCATTCAGAAGACCAAAAAAAATCAGGGTTTTTATTTGTTTGTTTGGTTAAAGTAAAACTCAAGACATGCAGGATTTCATTTGATCAGGCCCATGAGAGCGGACAGAGACAACCATAAACCTCTAACTGGAACATTTCTGAGGACGTTTCCATGCGACTGTCTGTTTGATTCAGCTCTGACATCAGAAAGTGGAATAAGTGAGGTGGAGAGCAGCTGGTTTATGTCAAAAAGTCAGGATTTAGCATAAGATTTTTTACAAAAAAAGTTTCAAATTTTTGTCAAGACCTGTGATTTTTTTTTAAAAATTAACTTTATTTTAGAGCAAAAAATCTGTGATTTTTGGACAAATTTTTTTTTTAGAACTTTTATAACTAAGAAGAAGTTTATATTTTTCCAACAAGCATTTATTTTGAGTTAAAATTCAAACATTTGTGATTGTGTGATAAAAGTCTTGATTTAAAAAAAAAAAGTCTCGATCTTTCAAAATATTTGAAATTTTAGGACAAAAATTAGCTTTTTCACAATTCTTTTTTTTTTTTTACGTTTATGATCATACAAGAAAAAAATTGACACTTTTTTTACAAAAACTTCAGTTATGTAATAAAAGTTGCATATTTTTTATATTTGAGATTTTATCAGAAAAAGTCCAGATTTTTAGGACAAGAAGTTTAAATTAAAAAAAAGCAATTTAACGACTTGTAATTTCATGTCAAAATGTTGCAAAAAGTTAGCAAAAGTCAACATTTTTGTGACATTTATGTTGTTTATAAAAGAGAGTACAAAACTCTCAGTTTATATGAAATATAGTTTTTGAAATGAGAGATTTTATGATCAAGGTTAACTTTCTCTTTTCTTTTTTTAATGACCAAGTTCAGGAATTAGCAGGAAATCTGGTTGAGAAAAAAATAAAGAATAATGGCCCTTTAAATGTAACCATGGTGATGATGTGGCCCCGGGCCAGAGAGAGAGAGAACTGGGGGAGTCGAACTCGCAACCGCTACAGGAGTGCTGAGCCTTTGTACATGGGTCGCTTTCTTGAACCGCTAGGCCACGTGACGGCCTGTTCTCAGAAAAATTTGACTCTCCAATATTTGGCTCTTCAGCTGAAGTGTCCTGCTCGAGCCATGTTTCAGAACGATTACAGACCTCCCAAACACAACGTAAATCTTTTAATGATGTCACTGACCTGCTATCTGTGGTATGTGTTGATTGTGTAATTACTGTCGGAGATTTCAGCCCCCACGACAGGGGGCCTAAAAAGTGTAGGTTTGATTCAGCGTGTAAATCAGGCAACACACAGTCTGACCTCTTGTTTTCTTTGAAAGCCCCATTTATATCCACACATATATATATATATATGTATATACATACATGTGCATGTCTATATATATACATATATTCGACAGGTAATCTGTGACTCACCATTGATGATTGGAGTGAACACTGCCATACCCTCAAAGTTTGGATTGCTTACGGTTTTATCAAGGATAAGACCTCCAATACTAAGAAGAAAACAACATTTGTTTACTCAGTAACTGACACATTGCATCTAATCAATTATTATTTCAACCCTTGTAATCAGATTAAGAAAGCAGATCCAGAACTTTCAGTGTCAGTTTTATTTATAAAGCACGCTTTAAAGGGATGGATGTTAAATGGAAAGCTTATATGAGAAAACACTTTTAGAAAATGATGATTTGCCTTACCTGCTTATGGACATGGCCAGAATGATTGGCTGCCAGCCTGACTTTAGGACCTCCCTGGTTGGTGGAGAGTTTCTAGCAATTATAACCCACGCAGGGACGAGGAGTAGGAAGATGCTACACATCACAGAAGGCAGATACCACATGTCTAAAGAGCAACATAGCGGAGGATAAAGCTGAAAACAAAGTTCTCCATTATCTGCCTTTCCTCTCAAAGCAATTAATGTCTGCTCTTTCTGGCTCCCAGCAAACAACAACAGAGTCTGCTGCCCTCCTCTGGCTGAAACGCTCAAGCAGTTGCTGTTCTCATACTCAGACATGAATGCTGAGCAGTTTCTTGCTCGTAATCTGCTGTCAACACTCTTGTACCAAAGACACACATGAGATGATCACTTAAACTGGTGCACAGGCACACGCACGTGCTTCATACTGTGTACTGATGTCGTGAGTGACCTCTGACCTCTGTAACAGAAGAAGAAGCTGCTGACAGCAGCGAGCAATGACAGAGTGATGAGGTCACCGAGGCTGGCAGCGACGGGTGTGGCCACGTTATCCGGGTTGATGCCCACCTTCCTGGAGACGACGATCACCGCCACCATGACTAAACCTGACAGCGCATAAGAAAGAGCAGACGCCGCGGATGTGGCATGACTTTAAGCTCTGCTGTTTTCTGTGCATCTGCCACATTCTCAAACATTCACTTCTCAGCAGGAGTTTGTGACTTTTTCTGACCTAGGGAGAGCGCCGCAATGAAAGCTGTAATGACGCTGCTGGCACAGAGGAGCACAGCCTGGATAACGTCCACTCTCCCCCTGGTCAGACAACCAAGCAGCACCGCTGCCACCGCTGCCAGGAATCCCACAACCGTGGCCTGCACCTGGACATACAGCACACGGAAGCCCGCACGCTGGATGAGTTCATTCATAGGTGGTAGACACAACATTACAAAGTTAATGATGGAAGCTCATCAAGAGAAAAAAAAACAAATGACCAAATGTAGCAAAGTAACAGAATAAACTGTACTGAACCTACTCAGCATTTCATTTCTTATGAACGATTCCACACAAGGCATGTTCTTTATAGTACCCAGAGCTGTGCAAAAGTCCTGGATCAGGGATGTCAAACTCTACTTCATCCTGGGGAACATCATCACCATGGTTACCGTTAAAGGGCCGGTTACTTTCTCAAACCATCTGCTATGTCAGATTCCCCTCAAAATTACTTAAAATTTTTGTCCTAAAATTTCAAATTCTTTCATCATATTGAGGACTTTGTACTAAAATTACACATTTTTCATTTATAATCACAAATTTGAAAAACTTTTTCTAAAAAGCTAATTTTGTTGTAAAATGTGATATTTTGCAATATCACATTTTCTTTCTTTTTTGTGTGTGTGTGTGGGGGGGGGGGGTAATTTTTGTCATAACATCTCAAATTTCACACAAATCATGACTATAATCATAAAATTGGGACTTTTGTACTCAAATCACAAACTGAAAAAAAAATGTTGACTTTTTAATATAAAAAAAAAAACTAAACAAAAAAAATAATTTTGTTGTTAAATTTGCTAGATCAAGATTTTTTTTTTCAAAAAACCAAGGCTTTTTTATTGTCCAATTACAAATGTCACAAAATTACAACTTTTTTTTTGCAAAATTTTAAAATAAATTAACAAAAAGTGAAACTGAACTCAACTTTTTGCTGTAAAATCACGCAAACGTTTGCTAAATTGTGACTTTTTCACATAGCTTTTGGAAAGGCAGCGTAACGATAAGATGCCAGCAACCTCTCTTGAAATACACTGTCACAAAGCCAGCAGTAAGTGAACCAATTAATGTGGGAGTTATTAATAGGATGAAGTGTCACCTGAATGAGAGCTAGATTACAAAACACCAGCCTCCACTGCTGCTGGGCCTCATCCATCTGCCCTGTGTTGGCCTGCGGATGGAAACGGTTTTGTTAAAGCACACTTCATGTTGTATAAAGCGTACAAGTGGAAACACCTCAGAAAGGCTGGTTTCAAATGTCACGACAGTGCCTCGTATTTTAATAAAAGCTACCAACGTCAGTTCAGTTTATAACGTTTACAAACTCTCTACAAACATGCACGTTTTGTAGGCGTGCGAGTGTGTTTGCACTCACTGCTGTGGACAGTCTGGATGCCAACGTCATCTCCAGATTTCCCTTCAGTCCTACTAGAGCAGGCACCAAGATAAATACCTCTGAGATCTCTTTGAACACCTCCCAGTGCTGAAAAACACACCAGTTATCTTTTAGGCGTACTTTAAATGGATCTTTTCTCTTCACCAGACATCAAATTTTCTATTATGGCACAAATCTCAAATTGCATTAGTTATTCAGTAATGGTTATGCAGATAAATTTTGATATTAAACTAAAGAGAGTGTTGATCATGAGCTTTGTTACGTTTGTAGTTTTGTCTGCACTCATGCTTTCCTGTACCATTAAGTCTTTAACTGTTACACGTCATTATTCTTGCAAAACTTCAACAAAAATTCTTTGTTAGATCATGGTTGTCTTCCTGGGCCACATCATTACCATGGTTACCGACAAAAGGGATGGTTGTTTATTAATTCAGGCAACTATGTTGTCAAATTTCTTGCTAGTTCCTGGAATCTGTTGTTAATATGCAAAAGTTATAACTTTTATCATATAATTGAGGCTTTTATACACACAAACACACCAAAAAATCACAAACATTTCAAGTACTATCACAAATTTATGAAAAACTCACTTTTTTGGTGAAAAAGCAATTTTTTTTTATAAAATGGCAAATTTTGCAATATCAAAAGTAATTTTTTTGTTCTATAATTACATATTTTGGTTACAGAAAAAGTAAATTTGACAAAAGTCATGAGCTTTGACAAAAATGTGCAATTCTTTGCTGTAAAATATTTTGCTAAATCCTGACTTTTTAACACAAACCAGCTGCTTTCCACCTCAGTTATTCCACTTTTTTGAATCAAACATTCATTCTCATTGAAATTTCCTCAGAAATGTTCTAGTTATTAGTTTATGTTTGTCTTTGTGTGCTCTCACAGGCCTGAAAAAATGACGTGGCCTTCCTGTTTTTTGGCCGCAGGCTTTGTGTTTGTAACATGTAATCTATAAAATGTAGCATTACTTTAACATTTAAGACTAGTATGCTATTAAGTGAAATAAATTTAATCAATGAGTCAATCAGTTAAAAAGTCTGCAATTTTAACAGAAAATTGGTGTCTTTTACAAAAAAGGACGACATTTCTTCTGATTTTACAGAGAAAGTGAGTTTAAATTTTATAATAAAGGCTACAATTTTTAAAAAATTTGAGATTAACATTTTATTTTTTTATTTTTTTGACAAAAAATGATGTGATATTGCAAAATTTTTCATTGTACAAGAAAAATTAGCTTTATTTATTTTCACAAAAAAGTCAGAATTTCAAAATTTGTAATTATACCGTATATCGTAAAATTTTATTTAATACAGCCTCAATTTTATGGTAATTTTATTTATTTATTTTTTCTTTTATGGCTTTTATGAACTAGCGGGAAATCTGACAACATAGCTGGACGAGAAAATAAATTATAACTGGCCCTTTAACTGTAACCGTGGTGATGACATGGCCTCCTGTCTAGGTTAAGGTAATAGCCATTGATGCTGAAAATGTACATTCCATTCTGACTTAAAACTGCTTAGCTTTACGCCATTTTGCTCCCAAATTAAAGTATACTCTCATTATCATCTAGTTATAGACTGAGGTTCTTTTTCATTTTTGAAATATTCCTTAAATAAACCAATAAAAAACCTGTTGATCATGAATCAAACCATCATAATCTACATCAATGTGTTTAAATTTACCAGAAGTCTCACACACAGCAACACTGTTGAATGTTATTTTTCATACTTGCACTATATCCATGACGATCCCGGCTGCCACCATGCCCAGGCCAGACACCAGGTAAGGCAGCAGGACCTGCGCCGCAATGATCCACGAGTTTTCAAGCAGGAATCTGTTGTGTGAACGCATCAGTTTACACGTGAAGCCCCTCAGCTTTTGCCCCTGGAAACGCAGCTCCAGAGCCAGGTGTGTCACCACCATGACTGACGGCAGCCCGGCAACCCAAGGACTCTGAGGTGAGGCGTTAGGAGCAGCTGAATCGTTAGGTTGATTTCAAAATGATGCAACGATCCACTTAGACTGAGGTGTCACATCCTCGTCTGACTGTTTCCAGGTTGTCTCTCCCTCAGTCAAAGCTCCTTCATTCACAGGTGAGTGGATTTGCTAGAATAAAACAGTTTTGCCCTCACCAGTACTTCAGTTCCAGCTGGGCAGCAAAACAAAGTACTTATGGAAATGGTGATCCAGGAAAGGGCATGAACCCTCTCAGCCACTTCAACAAAGCAAACACATACACACAAGACACACAAAAACAGGCCCACATGACATCAGGTCTGTAAAGCCTCTTCTGACACACAGTCCTCCTAACAGACAGACACACACACACACACACACAGACACACGCACACACACACGCCTTCTCTCCTCACGCCTCACTCTTCAGCAGCCGGGCAGCTGAAGCGGAGCGCTGGAAGCCCAGTCTGTCACGGGGCCTGAAGAGGGTCAAGGTCCTGTGGGACAGGGACATCCAGAAGGCCAGCAGCTTCTTCTCAGTCCTCCCGTGCTGCTGCTCCTTGTCCTCCATCTCCTTCTCCTCATTGTTGGGATGATGTCCTGTATCAGCTTCACCACTTGGCTGGAGACCTTTCTTCATTCTGATCAGGGGAGAGCCGCGCTGTCTGTAGACGATGTGATGTTGGATGAAGTGAGACTGCAGAGTTGTCCCTCTAATTGCAGGCAGATATATGAGTCGTGACGACCCTCTGTGGTTGAAGGACAAGCCAGACGGCCTGTGTGTGTGTGTGTGTGAGTAAGTTCCTCTCTATAAGAAAGGTATGAGGCTGTATCAGGACTCTTGTTTCTTCAGATGTCCTCTTCCTCCTGGTTTCTTCACAGACCACTTCAGAGGATACTGCAGAGGTGCTCTCCCCCTCTTTGATTGCTCCTCCCTTTCCTTGTCCTCACTATAAGTGGATGACGCATTCAGAGAAGCAGCAGGTGCTGTACCTGTCATCAGCACGTGGACGCAGTTCATCCTCTGATTGGAGGGAGCGCACGTGCTGCCACTGGTTCTGGATCTCTGACTTCTTTCAGTCTGTCAGAGTTCAATGCATCACTTACTTTCACACATCACTCGCTGTTTAGAGGTAAAATAGTTACCAAGGTCTGTTACAGGGATTATAAAAATAAATAAATGAATAAGCTCCTACAATTAAATCACAGTTTTTGGGGTGAGATGCAAAAATAGAAAGTAAAGAAGTTTACAGGGGGAACGTCAGCCTGTCCTCACCCACTCTCCACCACAGGGACAGTGACTCAGCTGAAAAGTGTCCTTGAAACCTGGTTTCAGGCTCTGCACTCTGCAGCTCCCTCTCCTGACATCTCACAGAGGCAACGACGGCTGAGCACAGTTAGAGCACAGACGATGCTCAGCATCGATAATAATCAGCTCAGTCATAATAGCTCAGTATCATCATTATTATTATTATCATTATCAGTATTATTATTGTTATCAACTTGACCAGGAAATATTCCAGTTGATTTAAGAATCTCTTTTTCAAAATAATTCTGAGACCCCACCCCCCAAAAAGAAAGTGAATTTTTGTTCTAAAATCTCAAATTTCACAAAATTTGTGACTTTTATCACATTGAAGATTTTGTACTAAAACATAATAGTAAAAGATCATTTTTCTTGTAAAATGGGAGATTTCACAAATATTCTGTCAAATATTTGTCATTAAAATAGCAAAATCTCACAAAAATCTCAACCTTTATCATTAAACCGGGACTTCAGTACTAAAACCACAAATTTAAAAACAAATGGTGACTTAACAGGTGAAAAAAAATAAATTTTAAGACTTCTTTGTTTCCCAACAACAAGTTTTTTAAATTGTACAAAAACAAATGTTACACATTTTTAACTTCTTAACTTAAAATTAGAACTTTTTGCAACATTTTGACATAAAGTTACACCGGCCTTGAAACTGCAGAGTTCCCATTTCAATCTTTTTGTCCTAAAATCACAATTTTTTTTTCAGATAAAAAAAGTAAATAGATAAAAATAGATAAAAAGCTACTTTTTGTTGTAAAATCTTTTGTTAAATTTAACCAGCCAATGCCAACCAGCTGTTATTACAACATCGTAGACAATTTGACATGATTGACTGCTACATTTAAAGTAGTAAAGTAGTTTTACCTTGTCCTGAAGATCTATTTATAACTGATATGGGGTGAGGTCACCTCACAAGCCTACGAGGTCACTGTGACCTCCAAAACCCAGCCAATCCAGTCTCAGACAACTATGGACCTCTGTCCAAACTACAATGTCTGGTTTGTGAAACATTGACTGGGATATATATAGAAAATGATTGACTGGAGCTCTTCACTTCTTTACTGTTTTATAATTTGTTGATGACATGTTGCCGCATAAACAGTTAAAGCTTAAACAAGCATTCAATAATCATAAACAAATTGATACTTGAAGTTTAACTGACTTGATGTCATACTGGGAACATTTAGTGTTCCTTTAAACCTTCTTAGCCGAATATTTATTATCCTTATGACAGTCTACTTTTAAAATGAATACTGGAGTCGTACAATTGGCAAATTAACTGGCCGACCAGAATAGCATGGTGAGCTTTTAATGTGCTGTTTGGAGGAGCAGAAATGAAAACTGTTTCCAAGTTGTAGTAAATTAAACAGTTTAATCCCAAATTATAGCATGCATTCTAATCCTTAGACCTTCCTAACACATAATACATGATTTTTTTTTTTCATGCTGGTTATGTTTGTGAAAATGTAGTTTTGTACTGGGCAACAGCTGTTGCCAGTGGGAAACTACATTGTCTAAACTCACACAAAAATAATTTAAATTGACCTATGTGCACATATAAAGGAACTAAATAACATTAGCATTACAGTCAGTTTTAAATTCATCTTTTTCAGTTGTAAAAATGTCTTCACTTTGGGGTTCTTTTAAGTATAAAATGCAAAACCTCTGATAGTTTTAAGCTGTACTTTAAGAAAGTAGAATAGACAGCCAAAACCTTTGACAATATCACTATGTGTTATTACCCTTCTTGTGATCAAAAGACACACGCACGGTCATAAACCAAATTATATATCAGCAGACACTTTAAAAAATATATGTAAAAATATTTCAGTTAAATGTGGTTGATTACTTTACTTTACATGACTTATTTCCTTTTGTACAAGTTTGAGGCAGGCACAGTAAACTGAATTTTAAAATTCTGGACCAGCACTTCATATCAATCACAGCAGCCTGATGCAACATCAACAACTGACCTGTGCCAGGTCCAGCAGCATGCCGGCCGCTACCATGCCCTGTCCAGCCAGCAGGTATGAAGGCAGCACCTGCAGGCCGATCATCCTGGATGACTCTCCACAGCACAGGTGTGGCTTCTCCTCCCTCATCTTGTCAGGGCAGGACGGGACTGCAACTCTCTGGGCTCACGCACTCCAGTCTGCTGCCAACCAGGAAAAGCCCAACACTGTTTGTCTTTCACTCTGTCAACCTGTCCTCCTGCACTAGAGCGTCTGACACATCTGTGACAGATGTTGTGTGTCTACCATACATGTCTACATCTTCAGTGTCACTCTAGCAGCGAAAACTGCTGTAGTTCTTCACAGCAAACAAAAAGATAAATACACCATAACTCCTTACTGGAACTTTGGCCAACACTTTCCTCTATGCCTCAGGCAGTTTTCTTTTTTCTTTCTTTCTTTTTTTTTGAATGCCTGATCATTTTGAATTTCATGCCAAAAACACATTTCAGAATTGCTGTTTCTGTTCGGAGGCGACAGCATACATAGATGAGGCACATTACGGTTGAGTTTTGAAAGAAGACACAATGTCCTGAGCTCCAAATGTGGATGTCTGTGGTTCAGAATATCTCAGATAAAATACAAAAGCACCTTGTCGTTTCTTTGCATCTCTGTTCAAAGCAGCTGGTTTTAGGAGATGGCGTGCTTTACTTCCTGTTTTACTTTAGTTCACGTGTGTCAAACTCAAGGCCCCCGTGGCCTGCAAGAGCGTGTCAAGACAAGACGAGGCAAGTTTATTTGTACTTTTAAGACTTTTTTTTTTTCCCGAAATTTGACATTTTATGACAAAAATTCCCTTTTTTTTTTTAAATTTATTTTTAAAAACAAAAATCTGACAACACAAATGGTTGAGAAAGAAAAGAATAACTGTCCTTTTAATGGTTACCATGGTGATGATGTGGCTCTGGATGAAATAGTTTGACACCCTCAATATTCACAAATTCAGCAGTTTGCAGAGGTGCGTGTGGGTGTGCTTAACCTCTTCTAGTCATGTTAATTCTTCCTTGGATAATAAAAACAAGCGAGACAGAGCTCCTCAGAGAACAGAGACACCCCCCAGCTGCTATTAATACTCCACACCTCCCAACACCAACCCCAGTTAGAGTTTCATGTTATATGTCAAGAGCTGAGCTCAAAGCAGAGCCATAGATCACTGTTCCAACTCCAACTACAGCGACTGCTGGCTTTGTTGGCAAATTGCGTCGTTTGTCAAGTCCTTCCAAGCTAATCTACTTTATAGTAGCTTCTACTTTATTCAGTTGTTTTTCTTCAGCATTTCTACTCACTGTTGCATCTTGGGTGTGACTTGTATGTGCTGGCAGAGGTGGTCATGTGGCTGCTGCTGCGTTCGTAGCAACGTTCAGATAGTCAACAAGGTCATATGCTAGAGACCTGGATGACAGAGCACGGCTGGAAAGGTTTGACACTTCTTCAATATCATATATCATGCTGCAGAAACTTTTGTGTTATTTTTTATTCCTTAATATAAAGATCTGACTGCTTATTCTGGTCAATAATAGTTTAATCTAATACTTTTCTGGAAGGATATTTGCATGCATTGTATGAAGAAAGTGAAATGATTGGGTTATGCATTGGTTGATTTGTTCCTTAAGGTGTATTTAATGTGACAAACATGGCTGGGGCTGAGATGAGAGAGGCTCCGTTGATGAGTGGCTCTGGTAGAATAACAACAACCATCCGTCTTCGAGACATTTATGATCCAAAGCCTCAGCCTCCCAAAGCTCCCGTACGGATCCGTCCGCCACCTCCAAGGGCTCCTTCCACAAAGGAACAAGATTTAAAGTGCAGCGTCTCGAGCGATCCGCCAACTAAAACAATAATGAGAAGGCGAGCTCAGTCTCTTTCTTCGTGTTCAGAGAGGAAGAACAAGCTGAACAAGGCGCAGGTGCGTTTTGTGGATGCTCTGGGCCTTGATTTAGAGGAAGTTAAGGTCTTCAAAGTCCAGGACCATCCCCTTATACCTGAACATGTGATGTTCAGGCTCATGATGAACTCTGAACTGGCTTTTGGGAAGTCACTGGAGCTGAGCCTACCTTATTTTAAACCCTGTTTCCCTGAAAACATGGATGCTCACCCAGACTTCCAGACACGCCTCCAATTTCAGAACGTGTGTCTACAGAAGGTTGTGTGTTCAGAGCAGGGGATAACAGGCACTCTGCAAGTAATGAATTTAGCTTATGAGAAAGAGGTCAGAGTGCACTATTCCTTCACCAACTGGAGAGCACACTCAGCTGCAGCAGCATCCTGGGTAGCCAGAGGCCCCCACGGGGAGTACAACGCCCACGACACGGATATCTTCAGATTTCGCCTGCCGGTCCCGCCCTTCATCTTGCAGCCAGGGGCCGCCTTGGAGTTTGCCATCTGCTACAGCGTGAGAGGGTGTGAATACTGGGACAACAACAACGGCAACAATTACAAACTTTCATGCCACAGCTACAAAGTGACTGTGCCGAGAGAGTGCGAGGACAGCATGCTGCATTTCACCTGAGTGGCCACTTGGGGGAGCTGCAACTTACATCATTCAAGATTCTCCACAATGGCTCCACCCTAACACATGTAGTGCTGGAGAGTAACTAAATGCATTCGCTGAAGTAATTTTAATGCACGTTTTATATTTTATTTGACAACTTATATCATCATTGCAAAGACTGCACTGCAGGGATTTTTCTGATTCAGATTTTCCCTCAGACCTGAGCTCGTGCTGTACTTTACTTTACTCAGTCATGCCTGAAGCAGTTTACCTCAACCTTTTAACCAGTTATGTTAAAATAGTGTTTACATGATAATGCTTTAGTAAAGCTGCTGGATATTAACACTAAAAGAAAGAAAGAAAAAATGAGAAATAGCCAACTTTTAAACTTTTAAAGGGGTATACAGATAATGTTTAGTTATATTCACAGTTAAGGAACTGATAAGATACACATGAAATGGTAAAGCTGAAATATTCTTATGGTTTGTTGTTGTGTGAGACTGATGTGTAGTTAGAGCAGTGCAATAACCTCTGAGGTTTTCCCAACCAGACATGTAATACATGCCACTGATGTCAAATCAACAGAGTATCACTTTAAAATGTATTTAAAGTCCTGGAAGAATTTCTGTGCTCCTGCTCGGCTTGTATGTAGATCAGGGGTGTCAAACTCTATTTCATCCAGGGCTGCACCATCACCATGGTTACTGTTAAAAGGGACAGTTACTTTATTACTACACTGTATTTGCTACATTGTTGCTATTTGTTATTACAATTACATACTCAACCAGCTATACTGTCAGATTTCCCACCAAAAAAAAAAGCATTTTTTGTCATAAAATCTCAAATTTCACAAAAATGTGTAACTTTTATCATATTGAGGCTTTTGTACTAAAATCACTCATTCTTATTGTATAATCACAAATTTAAAAAAAGATGTTTCTTTTCTTAAAAGGAAAAAAAAAAAAAAAAAACCCTAATGTTGACATAAAATGGTAAATTTCACTATATGTTGATTCTTTTTTTTCTTGTGAAAATGGGAAGTTTTATTTTAGTCATAAAATCGCTAATTCCACAAAGATCATGACTTTTATGCAACATTGTGACATAAATTAAAAAAATGATTGCAAAGTTGCAATCTTTAAAAAAAATAATTTAAACTTTTTGTCCTAAAATCACAAATTTTTGTTCAAAAAAAAAGTTAATTTGACATAAATCACAATTTTTGACAAAAATGATTAACTTCTTGTTATTAAAATCTTTTGCTAAATCCTGACTTTGACATAAACCAGCTGCTCTCCACCTCAGTTATTCCACTTTCGGACGCCGGTCAGTCGCATTGAAATTTCCTCTGAAATGTTCTAGTTAGAAGTAGGTGATTGTCTTGACCTGCAAAAGAATTTGCCTGCTTTGCATTAAAAAGTCTGATGACCCATTTTTAGTGTTTGACAGTCCCGGTGCAGTCAATAGAGCCGACGGATCTGTATTCACAAAAATGGATCAGGTGTAATGATCCGCGGGCCACTCGAGCAGTTTGTGTACTTTCAGCTGTTGCAAACAGAGCTTGACCCCATTCTTCTGGGACTTGTTTGGTTTTAGGAAGAGGATTACAGGGAGAAATGTTGGCTCGATCCCTTAGGTTCCAAAAAGTATTGACCTTTCGCCACAAACCTTCTGGTGATATGAGAGCCCTGATTCCAGAGCAGATTGTGGCTTTGGTGTTTGGCATTCATCTGAATTAATTACTACAGCTGCATGACATGCTTGAAGCATGATGACAGTCACTGCATTAGACCAAGAACCTTACAGAGCTCTTTTTTTTCAGCAGTGGATACATTTACTCAAATATTGTCTTTAACCATAACTTTTTTTTAAAAAACTAATATAATTACTTTAGTTACTTTTCAAATTTTGCGTTGCACAACTTGCACAAAAGCATCATTTTTACAAATTAATCTGTCTTTACAGGTGAAGTTTCCTTTTTTCTTAAGACAACAGTTGTTTTAAAAAAATAAATAAATCGCACATCTGGTCCACCACTTCAATTTTCTGCGGCCGGCGAGAGTGTGCAAAGACAATAATACTGAACAATAGATCATGTGATTCAGGACTGACATGAAGAAGTGGAATAACTGATGTGGAGCGAAGCTGGTTTATGTTAAAAATATAAAAATGTCTTAGTATTTGCAGAAGATTTTACAACAAATATTTGAAGTTGAAATTATAGTAAAATTTTGCAATTTTACGCCTTAAATTTTATGTTAGAATGTTCCAATGTCTGAATTTTGAAACATTTGTTATCGTTTGACAATTGTTTGTTAAAAAAAAAAAAAAAAAAAAAGTCTGATAAATTTGTAATTTTACAACAAAATTAGCTTGTTTTACAAAAAACCTGTGATTTTAGAACAAGTTTCAACTTCATAGTAAAGGACAAAATCTTTGTGATTTTGACCAACAACCAACAACTCTCTCTTTCTTTTAATCGACAGAGTCCAGGAACTAACAGGAAATCTGACGACAGAGCTGTTTGAGAAAGTAAAGAATAACCAGCCCTTTAACGGTAACCATGGTGATGAAATAGAGTAAAGCACTTTATTTATAATCAAAGCCTCATTCTGAGAGCGGGAA